>CAEGAF010190592.1:0-19821 GCA_903067075.1 Micropoecilia bifurca | reverse complement strand
TGGTCACCTGGTCACCTGGACGGGTCACCTGGTCACCTGGTCACCTGGTCACCTGGACGGGTCACCTGGTCACCTGGACACCTGGACACCTGGACGGGTCACCTGGTCACCTGGTCACCTGGACACCTGGACGGGTCACAGTCTGTCACAGAGACACACAGGACACACAACTATACACACACACACACACACCTAGGGACAATTTAGAGAGACCGATTAACCTGACAGTCATGTTTTTGGACTGTGGAGGAAACAGGAGCACCTGGAGAAAACCCACCTGCACAGGGAGACATGGAGACTCCATGCAGGAAGACCAGGAATCCAACCCAGAACCTTCTACCAGCTGCACCACTGTGCAACACATCTTTAAATATTAATATTAATATTTGATGAGAAGAGAGAAATAAACCACATTTTTTCTCTTTATCTGAAGATATAATGTCATTTTTGTTGAGGTTGTTCCTGCACTAAATTAAACTTGTTTAATGTCAGATTCTCGTTTCTTTACGTGAATCTCAGAGTGTTTCTGCGTCTCTAATCTTCGTCCTCTTTGCTTCCACCCAACCAGAGAACGTCGGAGCAGCTGAAGGAGGAGGAGAGGAGGAAGCTGGCCGAGGTTCAGGCCGAGCTGGACGAGCAGAAGCGTCTGGCTGAGGCTCAGGCTCAGTCGGCTGCCAGGGCGGAGCAGGAGGCGCAGGAGCTGAAGCTGCAGATGCAGCAGGAGGCCAGCAGGCGGCAGGACGCGGCCGCCGACTCCCAGCAGCAGAAGAACAACATCCAGCAGGAGCTGCAGCAGCTGAGGAGTCTGTCGGAGCAGGAGGCCAGATCCAAGAGCCAGCAGCTGCAGGAGGCGCTGGACAGCCGCTCCAAGATCGAGGAGGAGATCCGGCTGGTGCGCATCCAGCTGGAGAGCAGCAGGAGGCAGCAGACCTGCGCCGAGTCGGAGCTGCAGAGCCTCCGGGATCGAGCCGCCGAGGCCGACGCGCTGCGCAGGGCGGCGCAGGACGAGGCGCAGCGGCTCCGCAGCCAGGTGGCCGAGGAGACGCAGAAGAAGAAAACCGCAGAGGAGGAGCTGAAGCGCAAAGCAGAAGCCGAGAGGGAGGCGGCCAAGCAGAAGCAGAAAGCTTTGGAGGAGCTGCAGAGGTTCAAAACGCAGGCGGAGGAGGCGGAGCGGCGCGTGAAGCAGGCGGAGGAGGAGCAGCTGAGGCAGGTCAAGGTGGTGGAGGAGGTGGCGCAGCGGAGCGCCGCCTCCCAGATGCAGACCAAGGCCTCGCTGCTCACAGAGAAAACCTCCCAGCTGGAGGAGTCGCTGAGGAAGGAGCAGGGCGCCGTGCTGCAGCTGCAGGAGGAGGCCGAGCGGCTCAGGAAGCTGCAGGACGAAGCCGACACAGCCAGGCGGCAGGCGGAGCAGGAGCTGGAGGCCTGGAGGCACAAGGCCAACGAGGCGCTGCGCCTGCGGCTGCAGGCCGAGGAGGAAGCCCAGAAGAAGAGCCAGGCGCAGCAGGAGGCCGAGCGGCAGAAGGTGGAGGCCGAGCGAGACGCCAAGCGCAGGACCAAGGCGGAGGAGGCGGCGCTGAAGCAGAGGGACGACGCCGAGAAGGAGCTGGACAAGCAGCGGCGGCTCGCCGAGCTGATCGCGCAGCAGAAACTGTCTGCGGAGCAGGACTGCGTCCGCCTCAAGGCCGACTTCGAGCTCGCCGACCAGCAGAGGGCGCTGCTGGACGGCGAGCTGCAGCGGCTGAAGGACGAGGTCGGCGCCGCACAGAGCCAGAGGAAACAGCTGGAGGACGAGCTGACCAGGGTCCGCAGAGAGATGGACACCCTGCTGCAGATGAAGGCCAAAGCCGAGCAGGAGACGCTGTCCAAGACGGAGAGGAGCAAACAGCTGCTGGAGTCAGAGGCTCTGAAGATGAAGCACCTGGCCGAGGAGGCGGCGCGGCTCCGGGCCGTCGCCGAGGAGGCGCAGCGGCAGAGAGCCGAGGAAGAGGCGGCGCTGCAGAGGGCCGAGGCAGAGAAGATCCTCCAGGAGAAGCTGGCCGCCATCGACGAGGCAACGCAGGCCAAGACGCAGGCGGAGATCAGCCTGAAGGCCAAGGAGGCCGAGAACGACAGGCTGAAGAGGAAGGCGGAGGAAGAGGCGTATCAGAGGAAGATCCTGGAGGACCAGGCCGCCCAGCACAAGCAGCAGATCGAGGAGAAGATGAGGCAGCTGAAGGGCTCGTCTGACTCCGAGCTGCACAGGCAGAAGACGGTGGTGGAGGAAACTCTGAGGCAGAAGACGGTGGTGGAGGAGGAGATCCGCATCATCAGGCTCAACTTTGAGAGAGCAGCGAAGGAGAAGTCCAGCCTGGAGCAGGAGCTGAAGAAGCTGAAGGAAGCTGCAGAGCAGACGCAGCAGAGCCGCCTGAAGGCCGAGGAAGAGGCGGAGAAACTGAAACGACTGGCGGCAGAGGAGGAGAAGAAGAGGAAGGAAGCCGAGGAGAAGCTGAAGAGAATCGCTGCAGCAGAGGAAGAGGCGGCTCGCCAATGCAAGGCGGCTCAGCAGGAAGTGGAGCGGCTCAAGAAGAAGGCGGAGGAAGCCAACCAGCAGCGGAGCAACGCCGAGAAAGAGGCGGAGCGGCAGCTGGTCCTGGCCAAGGAGGCGGCGCAGAAATGCAGCGCTGCAGAGCAGAAGGTCCAGAACGTCCTGAGCAAGAACAAAGAGGACGTCCTCACTCAGGACAAGCTCCGAGACGAGTTCAACAACGCAAGGAAGCTCGCCCAGGTCGCCGAGAAGGCCAAAGAGAAGGCAGAGGAAGAGGCGGCGTTGCTTCGCCAGAAAGCCGAGGAGGCAGAGAAGCAGAGAAAATCTGCAGAAGAAGAAGCTGCGAAACAGGCCAAGGCTCAACAAGATGCAGAGAGACTGAGGAAGGAGGCTGAAGACGAGGCGTCGCGCCGCGCGGCGGCCGAAGCTGCGGCGCTGCAGCAGAAGCAGCAGGCGGACGCAGACATGGCCAGACACAAGCAGGAGGTGGAGCAGGCGCTGAGGCAGAAGGCTCAGGTGGAGACGGAGCTGACAGCCATCAAGCTGCAGCTGGAGGAGACAGACAAGCAGAAGGAGCTTCTGGACGCTGAGCTGCACAGAGTCAAAGGAGAAGTGAGCGACGCCGTCAAGCAGAGAGCGCAGGTGGAGCAAGAGCTGTGCAGAGTCAGGAGTCAGATGGACGAGCTGCTCCAAGTCAAAGTGAAGATCGAGGAGCAAAACCGCCTCCTCCTGCAGAAAGACCAGGACGACACCCAGAAGCTGCTGCAGGAGGAGGCCGAGAAGATGCAGCACCTGGCAGCAGAGGCAGCTCGGCTGGCCGTGGAGGCCGAAGGCGCAGCCAGGCAGAGGCAGGCGGCTGAGAAAGACCTGGCTGAGCAGAGAGCGCTGGCTGACAAGATGCTGAAGGAGAAGATGCAGGCCATCCAGGAGGCCACAAGACTGAAGGCTGAAGCCGAGGAGCTGCAGAAGCTGAAGGACGAGGCCCAGGAGACGGCCAAGAAACTACAGCAGGACAAACAGCAGATCCAGCAGCGCCTCCATAAGGACGCCGAAGACTTCCAGAAGTCTCTGGAAGCGGAGCGATCCAGGCAGCTGGAAGCGTCGGCTGAGGCAGAGAAGCTGAAGCTCAGAGTCACGGAGCTCAGCGCCGCCCAGACGAAGGCCGAGGGCGAAGCCAACAAGTTCAGGAAGCAAGCAGATGAAGCTAAAGCTCGTCTGCAGGAGACCGAAAAACAGGCAGCGGAGGCCGCAGTGCAGAAGCTGGAGACACAGAGGCTGCAGAGCAGCAGAGAGGCTGACGATCTGCAGAGAGCCATCGCTGAGCTGGAGGACGAGAAGAAGAAGCTGAGAAAAGAGGCTGAGGAGCTGCAGAAGAAAACCCAGCAGGTAGAGAAACAGAAACCGAGATGATGATGTTGAGTTCATGACTAGAAGTCAGGACTGATTTTCTCTGACCGACTTTATCTTATTTCTTCTGACAGATGGCGACGGCTCAGCAGGAGCAGATTGAGCAGCAGAAGGTCGTCCTTCAACAGTCGTTCCTCAGTGAGAAGCAGCTGCTGCTGAAGAGAGAGAGAGACATTGAAGAGGAGAAGAAGAAGCTGGAGAAGCAGTATGAGGAGGAGGTGAAGAAGGCCAAGGCCTTCAGAGAAGAACAGGAGCGCCAGCGAGTTCTCATGGAGCAGGAGAGGAAGAAGCTGCAGGCCGTGATGGACGAGGCTGTGAAGAAGCAGAAAGAGGCAGAAGATGAGATGAAGGCCAAGCAGAGGGAGGTGGAGCAGCTGGAGGACAAGAGGCTGGAGCAGGAGAAGCTCCTGGAGGACGAGAACAAGAAGCTCAGAGAGAAACTCCAGAGCCTGGAAGGAGCTTCTACAACGGGAACGACCAAAACTAAGGAAATGGAGGTTCAGACGGATGACGTTCCCGAGGAGCAGCTGGTCTCCATGACGATGGTGGGAACAACCAGAGAGGCTCTGAATGGGGCCGTCAAAGTGGGCGGGGCGAAGAAAGACGGAGGATCTCCTTACGCTTTTGATGGAATCAGAGAGAAGGTTCCTGCAGAGAGACTCTTTGACCTCGGTGTCCTGACCAAGAAGGACATGGACAAACTAAGAAAAGGCAAAGTCACCGTGCAGGAGCTGGAGAAGACGGACAGAGTTCGATGGTGTCTGAGGGGCCAGAACTGCGTCGGCGGCATCCTGACTCCATCTAAGGAGAAGATGAGCATCTACAAGGCCATGACAGAAAACCAGATCACTCCGGACTCGGCCACCATGCTTCTGGAATCTCAAGCAGCTTCAGGCTTCATTGTTGATCCGGTGAGAAATAAACTTCTGTCTGTAGACGAGGCTGTTAAAGAGGAGCTAGTTGGGCCTGAGCTCCACGACCGCATGCTTTCTGCGGAGCGCGCAGCCACTGGCTTCAGAGATCCGTACTCTGGAGCCAGAATCTCTCTGTTTGAGGCCATGAAGAAGGGCCTCATTGATCAAGAGCAAGCCACCAAATTCCTGGATGTGCAGCTCGCCACGGGTGGGATAGTGGATCCCATCAACAGTCACAGAGTCCCGCTTCAGGCAGCCTACAAGCAAGGCCACTTTGATGCAGACATGAACAAGAAACTCACGGATCCCAGTGAAGAGTCCAAGTCATTCACTGACCCCAGCACTCAGGAGCCACTTACCTACAAACAGCTGCTGGAGAAGTGCAGCAAAGACCCAGACACCGGCCTGCTGATGTTACCGGTGACGGAAAGAGCCGGTCAGAGAGAGAGGACCTTCACGGATATGGAGACTAAGGAGATGTTCAGCAGATCCAATGTTGATGTTCCGTTCGGAAAGTTCAAAGGAAAGACGGTCACCATCTGGGAGGTGATCAATTCAGAGTATTTCACAGAGGAGCAAAGAAGAGAGCTGATCCGTCAGTACAAGACAGGCAAGATCACCGTAGAGAAGGTCATCAAGATCGTCATCACTGTGGTGGAAGACAAGGAGAAGGACAGTGGAAACGTCTTCAAAGGTCTGAGGGCTCCGGTGAGCGCCGCTGAGCTGCTGGAGTCTAAGATTATAAACAAAGATTTGTTCAACAAGCTGAGCAATGGGAAGATCTCAGTTAAAGACGTTTCTGAGATGGAGGCTGTGAAGAAGGCTCTGCAAGGAACGCCCAGCATCGCAGGTCTCCTGAATGAACCAACCAAAGAGAAAATGCCGTTCTATCAAGCCTTGAAAAAGGAACTACTCTCCCCAGAGACGGCTGTAAATCTCCTCGAAGCTCAAGCAGCAACAGGATTCATGATAGATCCTGTGAAAAATGAGCGCATGCCTGTCGATGAAGCTGTTAAATCAGGTCTTGTTGGTCCAGAGCTGCACGAACGCCTCCTGTCAGCAGAGCGAGCCGTCAGCGGCTACAGGGATCCCTACACTGGGAAAAAGGTGTCCGTTTTTGAAGCCATGAGCAAAGGCCTGGTAAAGAAAGACCAAGGCATCCGTCTGCTGGAAGCTCAGCTCTCAACAGGAGGAGTTATTGATCCCGTTAAAAGCTGTCGCATCCCTAATGAGGTCGCCTGCAAGCGAGGATACTTTGATGAAGAAATCGACAAAACTCTGAATGAAAACTCAGACGAGACAAAAGTTTTTTACGATCCCAACTCACAGCAGGATGCCACCTATGCACAACTCATGTATAAGTGTGTCACAGACAAAGAAACTGGATTGCCATTACTTCCTCTGTCAAAGAAGGCTCCAAAACCGAAGGAGGACAAACAAATAACAGAGGCCAAAATGAAAGAGGCCCTAAGCCAGAAGACAATGGAGCTGGAATACGGACCCTTCAAAGGAAGAAAAGTCACAATCTGGGAAATCATAAACTCCAAGTACATCACTAAGGAGCAGAGACTGGAGCTGATCCGTCAGTACAGGATGGGACTGGTAACAATCGAGAAGCTCATAAAGATTGTGATAACAACCATTGATGAGAAAGAGGACAAAACCAAGGAAGAAGCTTGTTTTGAAGGCCTGAGAGAACCAGTCACCGCCAGCTCTCTGTTTGATTCCAACATCATTGACAAGGCCACATTTGACCAACTGCAGCAGGGTAAGAAGGCTCCCAAAGAGGTTGGTCAGACCGACAGAGTCAGAAAGTACCTGAATGGCACTGACCGCATCGATGGCGTCGCCATGGAAGGCTCAGATGAGAAGTTAAGCTTTTATGAAGCTATGAAACGGCGTGTTTTACAGCACAGCACTGGACTGGCTCTTCTTGAGGCCCAAGCTGGTACCGGATTTATAACCGATCCAGTAAAAAACCAGAAATATTCTGTGGATGATGCTGTGAAGGCTGGAGTTGTTGGTCCTGAGCTTCATGAGAAACTTCTATCAGCTGAAAAAGCAGTGACAGGATACAAAGACCCATATACGGGCAACAAGATCTCCCTGTTCCAGGCCATGAAGAAGGAACTGGTGTTGAGGGAACATGCTATTCCTATTCTAGAAGCTCAGATCACTACTGGTGGAATAATCGATCCAGTCAGCAGCCATCGGGTTCCCAGTGATGCAGCCATCCAGCGTGGCTTCGTCAGTAAGGAAATGTTGAAATCATTCAGTGAAGAGACAGGCGACATCAAAGGCTTCACCAACCCAAACACCAACGAACGGGTAACTTACAGGCAGCTGCTGGAGAAATGCAGACTAGACCCCAACACTGGTCTTTGCTACCTGCCTCTGTCCAAAGTTGAAGCTCCTGCAGTGACTGAGAAATCCTATGAGTACACAGAGGAACAAGCTCAACAAGACCTAGCCAGCACTCAGATCGAGATCCCTCATCAGAGCTTTGCGGGAAAGAGCTTGACCATCTGGGAGGTGATGAACTCAAACTTGCTTCCTGAAGAGGAGAGGCGGCGGCTCCTGGAGCAGTACCGCTTGGGCCAGATCACAAAAGAAAGGATGCTCATCATCATCATTGAAATCATTGAGCAAAGAGAAACTCTGAAGCTAGAGCAGAGTGTGTCATGTGACGTGATCAGGAGGAGGGTTACTATCGAGGAGCTGTACAGCGCTCGGATTATTGACCTGCAGACCTACAACCTTCTGAAACAGGAGAAGATGAGCGTCCAGGAGGTGATGGAGATGCCGTCAGTGAAGCAATACCTCTTTGGAACAGGTTGCATTGCGGGAATCATGTCAGACAGTCCTCCTAAAATCAGCATTTACCAGGCTATGAAGAATGGCCAGATTAAGCCTGAGGTCGCTGTGAAACTTCTCGAGGCGCAGGCAGCAACAGGATTCATGATCGACCCTGTGAAAGACCAGCTCCTAACCGTTGACGAAGCTGTACGCAAGGGCCTTGTTGGGCCTGAGATCCATGACAAACTGCTCTCAGCTGAGCGTGCAGTAACAGGATACAAGGATCCGTACAGCGGAAAAGTCACTTCACTCTTCCAGGCCATGAAGAAAGACCTGGTTTCCGAAGAATACGCCTTGAGGCTTTTGGAAGCCCAGAATGCCACTGGAGGACTGATGGATCCGGAGTACTACTTCCACCTTCCCCTAGATGTGGCCATGCAGCGTGGCTACATTAACAAAGAAACCCTTGACAGGATAACTGAACCTACGGCGGACATCCGAGGTTACATTGACCCAACAACAGATGAGAAACAGACTTACGCTCAGCTGCTGAAGAGATGCAGAGTTGATAAAGAAAGTGGACTCCGGCTGCTTTCCCTGGCAGACAGACGACTTCTCTTCAAGGGTCTCAGAAAAACCATCCCTGCAGATGAGCTCCTCCGTTCACAGATTATTGACCAGAAGACCTACAATGAGCTCATTGAAGGCATCATCACGGTGGAGGAGGTCAGCAGAGACCTGAAGAAGTACCTCGAGGGTACCAGCTGCATAGCAGGCGTTTATGTCGAATCTACCAAAGACCGTCTTTCTATTTACCAAGCAATGAAGAAGAACATGATCAGGCCGGGAACCGCCTTTGAGCTGCTTGAAGCTCAAGCTGCTACAGGATATGTGATTGACCCCATCAAGAACCTGAAACTGAATGTCACAGAGGCTGTTAAAATGGCCGTTGTCGGCCCAGAGTTTAAAGACAAACTCCTCTCAGCTGAACGAGCCGTCACAGGCTACAGAGACCCTTACTCTGGCCAGGTAGTCTCTCTGTTCCAGGCTATGAAAAAGAATCTGATTCTGAAAGACCATGGCATTCGGCTGCTGGAGGCCCAGATCGCTACTGGGGGGATCATCGACCCCCAGGGGAGCCACCGTTTGCCTGTTGAAACAGCATATGAACGAGGCCTGTTTGATGAGGAAATGAACACGATTCTCACTGATCCCTCTGATGACACAAAGGGCTTCTTTGACCCAAACACAGAGGAAAACCTCACCTACCTGCAGCTGATGGAGAGATGCATGACAGACCCAGAGACCGGCCTTCGTCTCCTGCTGCTGAAAGAGAAGAAACGTGAGAGGAAGACGTCGTCCAAGTCTTCGGTTCGTAAGCGAAGGGTTGTCATCGTCGATCCAGAATCAGGCAAAGAGATGTCCGTTTATGAAGCGTACCAAAAAGGTCTGATTGATCACCAGACCTATATAGAGCTTTCAGAGCAGGAGTGTGAGTGGGAGGAGATAACGATCACCTCCTCGGACGGAGTCGTAAAGTCCATGATCATCGACAGAAGGTCTGGACGGCAATATGACATTGACGATGCCATCACAAGAGGCCTGATAGATAAGTCTGCTCTGGATCAGTACCGAGCTGGAACCCTGTCCATCACAGAGTTTGCAGACATGCTGTCTGGAAACATGAGCGGCAGTAGATCACGCTCATCCTCCTTTGGCTCCTCTTCCTCCTACACCGCCAGCCCGGTGCCTTCCATAAAAACACCCGCAACCACGTGGAACGACCCAACTGAGGAGACCGGGCCTGTGGCCGGGATACTGGACACAGACACCCTGGAGAAGGTTTCCATCACAGAGGCCATTCACCGAAATCTTGTGGACAACATAACGGGTCAAAGGCTCCTGGAAGCTCAGGCCTGCACTGGAGGGATCATTGACCCGAACACAGGAGAGAAGTTCTCTGTGGCGGATGCAATGAATAAAGGGCTGGTGGATAAGATCATGGTGGACCGCATCAGTTTAGCCCAGAAGGCGCACAATGGGTTTGAAGATCCCCGAACTAAGAGCAAAATGTCTGCTGCTCAAGCTCTGAAGAAAGGATGGCTTTACTACGAAGCCGGACAGCGGTTCCTCGAGGTCCAGTATCTCACCGGTGGGCTGATTGAACCAGATGCTTCTGGTAGAGTCTCCATTGATGAGGCTGTGAAGAAGGGCACCTTAGACGCCCGCACCGCCCAGAAGTTGCGAGATGTCAGCGCGTATTCCAAGTACCTCACCTGCCCCAAAACCAAGCTCAAGATCTCCTACAAGGACGCCATGGAGAGAAGCATGATCGAGGAGGGAACCGGTCTGCGGCTGCTCGAAGCTTCGTCTCAGTCCACCAAAGGCCTTTACAGTCCATATAGCATCAGCGGCTCTGGCTCTGCGACCGGATCCCGCTCTGGTTCCAGAACCGGCTCCAGGAGAGGAAGCTTTGATGCCACAGGGTCGAGTTTTACAACAACCTTCTCGTCGTCATCCTACGGTTCGCCGAGCTACAGCCGGCGGTACTGAGCAGGAGGCGGAGCAACGCTCACCAGATGCCTGCATCCCTGTGGAATAACGAGCTCCTTTATTCTGCTCTGCATGGGGCGTTACAACACTTTCCTTTTTCCTCCAATATATTCATTCGCTTTATTATATATCTTACACTGTATGGCACCTCATTAGATCCATTGTCATGTACTGTAAGCGGAACATGACCACCTACAGCCAACCTGACTAACAGTTTCAAAACAAACATCTAGTCTTCCAGAAACACTCATTTATTTCCTAGAAAAATGAGCAGAACCAGACTGGATGTACAAACTAGGGTTTCTGAACATGTGTATATTTCTGAAAGGACAAAAAGCTTCTCTGCAGAGCAGAATATGGAGTCTATCGATAGTCTGCCTCAAGAACGCCAAGCTTCAAGATCTTCTCTCTTCTGAGCCTCACTGCCATATTTACACTATAAACCCAACTTCATAACCATAAACCCTGCAGTCGGAGCAACATGTGGACACTGTGAGATGGACACATAGCAAGAGACCTGGGGACCCTTTGACCAACACCTATAAGTCCCTGCTGTTCTGGATGGCAGAAAGGTAAATCTAGAGAGAAGCATTTCTGATCTGCTGCCAGATTGTTGGAATCTGATGTTTTGTCCTGTTCCAGGAAACGCCTTCAGCCATCAGCTGGTCTCTGCTCTGCCGTCAGCGCTGGACTCCAGTGGACGCTGCTCCTCGTAGAAACTCCCTGCTTGCTTAGCAAATGCTCCTCGCCTGTCACTGGGAGACGCTGCAGACCTCAAACTGGTGAGCAGGTTTCCAGTCCGGCTGCAGAGGAAACACCTAAACTTATTAGCCAAGATCAGAACATTGACTTTATTTCCCAGGCGATGTATGGCGACAGTAGCAATGATTAGTAAAAAATGTCTTTGAGAAAGATCTTGAAGCTTCGCAGCTCAGCCAGTTTTTATATTTGACGCTTCACAGCCTCGTTTTGATGGTAGATCTTCTTTGTAAAGCAGCACATTGGATCTATAGCTCCTTTTATTTTCATACTCTATTTCTGCTTTGCATGATTTATTGACATATAAAGATATAACAGCTATATCCTCTAAAAGCTTATTTTTTGCTGGTTTGAGGTTTGAAGGATGTTTTAGAGAGGAGTCATGTTTGGTGTATTTCTAACTAAATGGGACGAGAACATTTATTGTTACACCTTAAGCCTGTAAATAAACACAAAAATGAATAAAAACTAAATCTGTTTCTTTCATTTGTTTTGTTTTCTGTATGATAAAGACTGAAAAATTACTTCTAAAGTAAACATACAAGGTTTAGTTTTTCTAATAAATGTAGGTAAAATGAAACCATCCACCTTAAAAAGATAAAGCAAAATGTCCCAAACGGCTGTTGAAATAAAATATTTTGATGTTTTCCACTTTAAATATCAATCAACCTACAATATTAAAATCAAATCATATTTTGGGGGATTTAACCCTTAAAGGCTGTCAAGAATAGTTGCATTTCTACACAGTAGTCAATTATTATTATATTTGTATTGTCAAAATCTAGGACTCTACTTCCTACAGTCAGCACTAAGAATATTAGAAATTGCCACATTTTTCATTTTAAACAGATAATCATAACAATCTCATTTATTTTCTATCAAATCGTACAGATTAAAGACAAACTTTAGATTCTTTGGACAAAACAATAATCTGCTTCTCAGACATGTAAATATATTAAATATTTATACTTTTGCATTTTTTTCTTTTAACCTGAAATATTATCAAATATTTTTCATATTTTGGAGATTTTAATTATTTAAAGTCTCATATGATTACATATTTCTTCTGTTTTATAGAAGTTTTATAACTTCTATAAAACAGAAGAAAAAATTATGTGAAAATATTCAGCAAGTCTTTCATAAGATTTGTTAATGTTCAGTTGTCTTTGTTCTTTATGTCCGAGTTTATTGAAATGAAGCCATTAAATGACTCACCCTCTCATCAGTCGCTATGGAGAAACAGATGAACGGATGAACCACTTAAAGCTGCCATGTTTCCTGAAGGTCCAGCAGGTGATTTAATCTGAAACATTTAACTTTAGTTAACTTTAGTCTGAGGTTTTACCAAACTAAAGCTTCTTATCAAAGTAAAACTTTTACATCTTCAACATTTTATTTTTGGAGATCAGAAGTGATGATGTTCAGTATTTTGTGGATTATACTTTAGTTGGGCCACAACAGGACATGATACCTGCCACCTTCTCAATCTGAGGCTTTTGCTGAAACGTAGATTCAGTTTTATATTTTCCATAAAATCAGATGTGGAGTTTTCACTGAGCCCATGTGTTGCAAAAATAAAATATATTACTGAAGATAAACAAATCATTAAAGATGAATGTTGATTGTGACTAAATTTGATTAAAGAATAATAAAGTTTGAAGGAGGTTCATCAGTTTTGATGACCAGTTTAGATACTTTTACTTTATTTAATGCTAGCATGAAAGGCTAATTACTTTATTTAATGCTAGCATGAGAGGCTAATGTGTCATTATCAATGAAATCTTTGTATTAGTAAATGTAATAAACTCACCATATGTTTGCGTTTTTGGCTGGAACCATTTTTATATATAATTATTGTTTTGATGGCGCCATGACGGTCACGTCGGGATTCCAGCCAATCAGGCCCCGGGACCCACGTGGGGCCTCAGGCCCTCGCGCCACACCTGGACTGGGTGGGAATCCCCGCAGCTGGTACCATGGTGACGAGCGCGGCCCCTGATTGGTCGGCCCGGTGGGACATCGATACTTTCTCAGCAGAGACTGGATGGTGATTTAAACGAAGCCGCAGCTGCTGGGCGATCGGCGCCATGTCGGAACCGCGGCAGCCCAAATGCTCCCGCTGCCGCCATCACGGCTTCATCATCCGGAAGAAGGGCCACGGCGGCAGCTGCCCGTTCGCCGGCTGCCAGTGCTGGAAGTGCGGCCTGATCACCCGGCGGACCCAAGTCAACGCGCTGCAGCGGAACCTCAGCAGGACCCGGGATCCGCCGCGGAACCCGAAGCCGCCGCCCGAATGCGGGGCGGCGGGAGACCCGGACGGTTCGGGTCCAGATGCCGGGAACCAGCGGCAGGACCCGCCAGGAGAACCGGGTTCCGGTCCGGACGGCGGAAATGTTCCGACCTGTAAGAACCTCCAACACGACACTCAGTTAGAAACTTATTTTTGAACAATCTCCCGGTTTTTGAGCTAAAATGAATTTTTTTAAAATTAATTTTAGTCTAAAATCCTGATTTTATGTTTAATAAAAGAGAAACCAGGGAATAAAAGTCACTCCATTTATTAGACAAATATTAAATATAAAGCAGAATCTGTGCAGCGAGTCAGTAAAATGAATTAAAATATGAATTTCTGCTAAATGCAGGAAGATTAAAATATTTATATTTTTCATCAAACTGCTTTCAGTTGAATTTAAATTCTGGTGGATAATAATTCATCATTTTGGTAAATTTTTGGGATAAAAAACGAGAGAATGCGAATTAATTTAATTTATTTTGCCAACAGAATTAACTCTAAAGCTGTACAGACATTTCTGACATTACCAGTGTATTAAATGATGAATGAATGTCGTGTTTTAATGACCTGAGGCTCATTTCCTCCTGCCAGGTCTTCCCCCTCCGCAGCCCCGCCCCCCCTTGGCTCCGCCCCCTGACCTCCTGCTCCACCTGCCGTTTCTGCCCGCGCTCCCCTCCGGTCTCTATGACGACCTGTGCAGGCCGCTGATGATCCCGCACTTCCTGTCATACCCCGCCCCGCCAGCAGAGGTCAGACTGCGGCGCTCTGCTCAGCTGTCAGGCTATAAGGATAGACCATCATGCACCGCTCTGCCTATGGAGCTGATGTAGGGCGGCCATCTTGGAGAGGTCCACCACTCCACTCAGCTGTTTAGCAGCTAAATGACGTATCAGTGCATTTAATCGCTTTTTTGTTACTGGAAACTATATTTAAACATCAGAGCTACATTTATAAACAATTGTATTATTTAAGTATGTTTTTAATAGTTCAGCATATTTAAATATGATTAGTGGCTTTAACAATAGAATAGGAATATAATATTCTGATATTGATGTATGAAGAGCAAATTACAAAACACAAAGCCGTTCATTTATTTAATACATTATGTAGTAATATCAATACATATTTATATAACTATACAAACACAAATAAATAATGGTTAATACTGAATAATATATATTGGACACATGTTTATATGTATATGTGTTTTCCAGAGTTTCATCTTCATAGATCCAGATTGAGTCCAAACTCCATGTGGTTCATCCTGCTGCAGTGAATCCGTCTCTTATAGATTCTCCCTCTTCTTCACATCGTGTCTTTATGAAACCTTCAGACCAAAAACAGAAGATTCAGGATGAATCTAATAGTGAAATAATTACATAATAATAGTCTTTATCACTCCATCTGTGACATGTTTTCTGTGGAGCCTCATCAATAATCCATCGATCAGAACAACAACATCCTCAGTGCTGAAGCATCTGCTGCTGTTTGGTTGAGCAACGAGGGACGACCTCTCCAAGATGGCCGCCGTAATGCGGGGTCTGCATCCTGTCTAAGCTCAGCTCACCTGCTGCTTCCTGTCTCTTCTTCCAGGACTGCAGGCTGGTCTTCTTCCCGCTCCATCCTGCTGCTGAGTCGCCCCCTGCAGGCTGCGGCTCCAACTGCAGACCCTGAGGATCAGCAGCGTCTGTCCATCACTTCCTGTTCCTGTTCGAAGCTTCCTGTTGTCGCCGTTTGGTTCAGAAGGGGTTAAACTACAAGTTTGTTACCTGAAATAAAATGCGGAGCTGCAGCTCAGGAACCGAATCTGGACCAGAACCGCTGCTGTTCCTGCTGGCTTTCATGGTACTGAACCAGAACCAGGTCCTGGTTCTGGAAGGTTCTGCTCAGAACCAGGTCCTGGTTCTGGAAGGTTCTGCTCAGAACCAGGTCCTGGTTCTGGAAGGTTCTGCTCAGAACCAGGTCCTGGTTCTGGAAGGTTCTGCTCGGCGGTTCAGAACCACGTCCTGGTTCTGAGGAGGAACCAGGATCCTGTAGTTTTTGAGTTTTAACGATCTGGTGGTTCACAGGTCCGTCCAGCAGGGGGCGCAGTGGCACCGTGTTCCATTCAGTCTCCCAGCGGTTCTGCAGAACCTGTGGTTCTGGCCCGGTCCATCAGAGAACATCCAGCATCTGTTTCTGTGTTTTTACATAATAAACTTTAAACTGTGAACTTGACTCCCTGTGGATGAGTTTGACATGATAACCGGTTGCCATAGCAGCAGCTTGTCGGTACCTTCAGTGGTTCTGCAGCACCGACCCGTGTGGCTGCAGCCCACAGCACCATCCCTCCCCGCCGTGTTTCCACCAGCCGTTCTGGCCCGGCGGCCATCTTGTTTCTGGAGAGAAGAGACTTTCTCCTTCAGCCAAGCTGGTTCAGTGTCATCATGACCTTTGACCTGTCGCAGTGCGTGGCGCTGACTCGGCTCTGCTTTGTGCTGGTTCTGGTATTTGTCACCAGAGTGTGACCTGCAGAGATCTGCTCCTCCAGTGACCTTTGACCTGACAGAACCGCTGCTGTAAACTGGGAACCTCTTGCAGCAGCAGATCACTATAAAAACATAAACATTAGCATGCTAACCCTCATGCTAACCCTTATGCTAGCCCCTCATGCTAAGCCTCATGCTAACACTTATGCTAGCCCCTCATGCTAAGCCTCATGCTAACCCTTATGCTAGCCCCTCATGCTAACCGCTCATGCTAACCCCTCTTGCTAACCCTCATGCTAACCCCTCTTGCTAACCCTTATGCTAGCCCCTCATGCTAGCCCTCATGCTAACCCTTATGCTAGCCCCTCATGCTAACCGCTCATGCTAACCCTCATGCTAGCCCCTCATGCTAACCCCTCTTGCTAACCCTTATGCTAGCCCCTCATGCTAAGCCTCATGCTAACCCCTCTTGCTAACCCTTATGCTAGCCCCTCATGCTAACCCTTATGCTAGCCCTTATGCTAACCCTCATGCTAGACCTCATGCTAACCCTTATGCTAGCCCATCATGCTAGCCCCTTATGCTAACCCTCATGCTAGCCCTCATGCTAACCCTCATGCTAACCCACGTTGGGAACCGCTAGCTTAGAGAAAAGCTGCAGCGGATCAGAGCCGCTTCTTTAACGGACCAGAAGCTTCCTGGTTCTGCTGGTTCTGCTGAACATTATAATTATAAGACTGAAATCTAACAGTTCAGCAGAAGATACTGTTAGATTTCAACCTGGGCCGGTTCGGTTCGGGTCGGTAACAACTGAATGCTGCTGAGGTCCAATCAGATGGTTCCAGGTGAGGAAACGTTCAGCAGCTGCTTCGCCGCGGCAGGATCTGCCTCTGGGTTCCAGAACCACTAAGCCGCTCCAGACCTGAACTGGACCGGAACCGGGTCGTAGCTCTGATGGGTTTGGGTCATGGCTCTGTTCCCCTCCACCGCTGTGACCCGGTTCTGCTCCATCAGGTGCGGTTCTGTTAGGTCTCTGTGGTTCTGCTGAAGGATGACCTTTGACCCGTCGGTCTGTCCAGCGATGCTTTACGGTTCTGTCTCGTCTGTCAACCTGGTTCTGTTGACTCTCAGATGAGACAAAAAGATCAACGGCTGAGAATCGAACCTGTGACGGCCGCGCCGCGCCCCGCCGCGCCGCGCCCCGCCGCCGCGCCGCGCCCCGCCGCCGCGTCCCCCCGCGCCGCGCCCTGTTTTCTGTCTTTGCGCAGGCGCAGTTCCTCCAAACTGCAGCCTGAGTTGCGTAACGTTTATCACCAGATCCGTTTGTCACTGAGTCTCTGCCAGCAGAACCTCTGAGTCTCAGGGTGTGTCTGAGATAACAGCAGGGGGAACCGAACCGAACCGACCCGAACAGACCAGAACCGAACCGAACCGACCCGAACAGACCAGAACCGAACCGAACCGAACCGACCCGAACCGACCCGAACCGAACAGACCCGACCCGAACAGACCCGAACCGACCCGAACAGACCAGAACCGAACCGAACCGACCCGAACCGAACAGACCCGACCCGAACCGACCAGAACCGAACAGACCCGAACCGACCCGAACCGAACCGACCCGAACCGACCCGAACCGAACAGACCCGAACCGACCCGAACAGACCAGAACCGAACCGAACCGACCCGAACCGATCAGAACCGACCCGAACCGAACAGACCCGAACCGATCAGAACCGACCCGAACCGACCAGAACCGACTCGAACCGATCAGAACCGACCCGAACCGAACCGACCAGAACCGACCCGAACCGACCCAACCCGCAGCAGGAATGCTAAACAAACAGTTTTCCAGCAGCAGCAGTAACTGCTGGAACCCGAGTTCGGTTCTGACTCGATGGACCCGTTCAGGTTCGGCATGCAGCCGTTAGAGACCAGCTGACTGACGTCAGCTGCCGCCTGCGGCGCCACGTGATGACAACTTCCTGTCTCATCACGGCCTGATGAAGCTGCTGCTGCTGCAGGGCCTAGTTAAAGCCTTTCCAGCCAATCAGGGCGCGGCGCAGAAACGTCCATTAAAAACATTCCTGACCCGAAGCCTCAGGAAGTCCAGACCAACATCCTGCTGGACCAGAACAATGAGCAGAACCGCGGGAAATAGTCCAGGTCCAACAGGAAGAGAATCACATTTTAAACTCTGACAAAGAGCTGAAGTCATGAAAACGGGTAGAAACTGACAGGAACCAGGAGAACCAGGAGGAACCAGAGGAACCAGGAGGAACCAGGAAGAATCAAGAGGAACCAGGAAGAATCAGGAGGAACCAGGAAGAACCAGGAGGAACCAGGAAGAATCAAGAGGAACCAGGAGGAACCAGGAAGAATCAAGAGGAACCAGGAGGAACCAGGAAGAATCAAGAGGGACCAGGAGGAACCAGGAAGAATCAAGAGGAACCAGAAAGAATCACGAGGAACCAGGAGGAACCCGGAAGAATCAAGAGGAACCAGGGAGAACCAGGAAGAACCAGGAGGAGCCAGGAGGAACCAGAGGAACCAGGAGGAACCAGGAAGAATCAAGAGGAACCAGGAGGAACCAGGAAGAATCAAGAGGAACCAGGAAGAATCACGAGGAACCAGGAAGAATCAAGAGGAACCAGGAGGAACCAGGAAGAATCAAGAGGAACCAGGAGGAACCAGGAAGAATCAGGAGGAACCAGGAAGAACCAGGAGGAACCAGGAAGAATCAAGAGGAACCAGGAAGAATCAGGAGGAACCAGGAAGAACCAGGAGGAACCAGGAAGAATCAGGAGGAACCAGGAAGAATCAATAGGAACCAGGAAGAATCAAGAGGAACCAGGAAGAATCACGAGGAACCAGGAGGAACCAGGAAGAATCAAGAGGAACCAGGAAGAACCAGGGAGAACCAGGAAGAACCAGGAGGAGCCAGGAGGAACCAGGAGGAACCAGGAAGAATCAAGAGGAACCAGGAAGAACCAGGAGGAACCAGGAAGAACCAGGAAGAACCAGAGGAACCAGGAAGAATCAAGAAGAACCAGGAAGAACCAGGAGGAACCAGGAAGAATCAAGAGGAACCAGGAAGAATCAAGAGGAACCAGGAGGAATCAGGAAGAACCAGGAAGAACCAGGAGGAACCAGGAAGAACCAGGAGGAACCAGAGGAACCAGGAGAAACCAGGAAGAACCAGGAAGAACCAGGAGGAACCAGGAAGAATCAAGAGGAACCAGGAATAATCAAGAGGAACCAGGAAGAACCAGGAGGAACCAGGAAGAACCAGGAGGAACCAGAGGAACCAGGAGAAACCAGAGGAACCAGGAAGAACCAGGAGGAACCAGGAAGAACCAGGAGGAACCAGAGTAACCAGGAGAAACCAGGAAGAACCAGGAAGAACCAGGAGGAACCAGGAAGAACCAGGAGGAACCAGGAAGAATCAAGAGGAACCAGGAAGAATCAAGAGGAACCAGGAAGAACCAGGAGGAACCAAAGGAACCAGGAGGAACCAGGAAGAACCAGGAGGAACCAGGAAGAACCAGGAGGAACCAGGAATAACCAGGAAGAACCAGGAGGAACCAGAGGAACCAGGAGGAACCAGGAAGAATCAAGAGGAACCAGGAAGAATCAAGAGGAACCAGGAAGAACCAGGAAGAACCAGAGGAACCAGGAAGAATCAAGAGGAACCAGGAAGAATCAAGAGGAACCAGGAAGAACCAGGAGGAACCAGAGGAACCAGGAAGAATCAAGAGGAACCAGGAAGAATCAAGAGGGACCAGAGGAACCAGGAAGAACCAGGAGGAACCAGGAAGAACCAGGAGGAACCAGGAGAAACCAGAGGAACCAGGAAGAACCAGGAGGAACCAGGAAGAACCAGGAGGAACCAGAGGAACCAGGAGGAACCAGAGGAACCAGGAGAAACCAGAGGAACCAGGAAGAACCAGGAAGAACCAGGAGGAACCAGGAAGAACCAGGAAGAACCAGAGGAACCAGGAGGAACCAGGAAGAACCAGGAGGAACCAGGAAGAACCAGGAGGAACCAGAGGAACCAGGAAGAATCAAGAGGAACCAGGAAGAAACAGGAGGAACCAGGAAGAATCA
>CAEGAF010190570.1:0-16881 GCA_903067075.1 Micropoecilia bifurca | reverse complement strand
TCTAACAGACCCTTAGCTCCTCACTGTTAACTCGGTCTCACTTTCCAGCTATGCATTCAGTAACTTACCAAAGAAAAGCCATGAAAACACTGAGACAAAAAGCCTAAATGTTTTTTTTTGTTTTTTTGTTATTTTCAGCCGCAAACGTTTAACTGAAATATCTACGGATATGTGTTTCTGTCTCTGCCTCCCTCTGACTCTCTGCAGCCTGAAGTTCCTGCATGGATTCATGTATTTACAACAGACACTACAGTAACAGTGTCAGAATGTGAGTTAAATTATAAATAAACCCCACATTGCATGATTTTCCTGTTCTCCTCCTTATTCACAGCTGGGAAATGCTTAAAATTCCTGACCGTTGTACTTTTCCAGATGAGATGTACCCTGTTATTAATGGGGAACCTTTCATTTTGACAATAATAGTAGATTTGTGCATCTGTTTGGTTGTTTATTTTGTTGTTTTTGTTTTACTTGGACCTTGAGTTTGAAATAAAGTTTGCATCTATCTAATAAGTCCTCCATTTCTAAACACATATGGACTCTCCAAAAAAAAAAAGATGAGCTAGTTTCTTTTTAAGCTGTTTCTTTAACTGTTTTCCCTTCCTGTACCTGTGGAGCAGTGATGTGGGGCTTGTTTCTGATGTCCACAGTGAGGAGGACACACGCCAGGTCAGCTGCAGTTTGTCTCCCACCCTGTCCTGTGTTGTGCATCATCATCTTCAGCATGTCACAACTCGGTCGATGATATCTAACTATACATATCCGAAAGCGATCACGTGGTTCGGCTCCTGTTTCCTCGAAGCGGCTCGGTGAAAAACCACGTGACGCAGTTCTCCGTAGCGTCAGAGTGGAAAAGAAACAGGTAAATTCAGCCTCTCGTTTATTGTCTGTGGGCTTGTTGGCTCGGCTTTTTTTTTTGTTTTTTTTGTATATACATTTCCTTTAATTTGTTCTACTAAAGTTAAAGAATTACACACAGCCCTGAATCCGAACAGTAGCTCGACAGCGAGACATCTTGTCGGCTGTAGCTGTGTGTAATATATTGAGCCGGGTTTCTGGTCAGTATCGCCTGTTATTTATTTCCATCTTAGCGGCCTGCAGGCCTGCCTTCAGCCCCGGTGTTTTCCTAGTAGACAGTCCCGGTTTGGGGTTACACCATAGGGACACTGGTTGTAAACGTTGCAGTGCACAAACTGCTAACCTAGCTAAAGTTACAGTTAGCCGAAACGAACGACATTACTTAGCATAGCTTCAAGTTATTAGCAATACTCCTATAGCAACAGGGCGTATTTTTTTTTGTTTGTTTCTTTCTTCAACTGTGGAAGCTTCGCTGCTCGTTAAACAGGTGGTGAGCTAATTAACCTGTTGGCTATGCAGTGAAGTAAAGCCAAACCCCGGTAGCGCTGCTTTCTCCCGGCAGCTTTCTGGAGCCGTGTTAGCTCGTTAGCTGGTAAAGTTAGCCTCGTTGTCGCCATGAGGTGAAGCCGTGAGAAGCGGAAGCCCACCGAGACTTCAGAGCTGGATGTTTTCTTTCAACGATTAGCTGCTGGGCTAACTGGTTGACCATGTGGCTGGCTTATCGAAGTGACATATAATTGTGTATGCGACGGGCCCTGGCTACTGGTTTGCTATTATGGGCTTGTCAAAACACGGCTTTTACGTAACCTGAGCAAGATTAAGTAGTCACCTAACCTAACATAGGTTGGATAACCATTTCCTTATGACGAATATCTGCTTGGTTGTGTTTTAGTTGGTGTTTGCATCTTTTTTTTTCTTTTGCTGCATGGCCACTTAAGCCTAGCTCTCTTTTCAAAGGACTTTCAAAAGATCACATTGCTCTTGGGTTGCTTCCCCTCCCTGGATGCATACGGGCAAAACCTGGGAGAGAATGGTAAATGCGTCTAAAGTAGGGTTGTAACGATGCATAAAACCCTGAAAACGAGACACGACATTGAGTTCACGAGAACGAGACGGGATTAGATTTTAATACTACTTTAAGAGAGCTTCAAAGATCAAATTTATGCTGCACAAAGGCCTTTGTTCTGCCTCTTTAGTGATTTTTGCCACAAACTTAACAAACTGTACGTCTTTTTCTGATTCTTTTTATCTCTTTAGGCCTTAGGTTAGTGCTTAACTGTGCAGTACTTTTCCCAGTTGCTATAGCGTTTGCTGTGATTGTGACGTCCAGCAACTCTTTGTCTCCTTCAGCAACTGAACAACAACTCAATTGGTCGTTTCTTGTTACGCCGTCAATTATCTTTTCTACTGGAAAGCCCAAAAAATACTGCCAAACAACAGATTTGAGAGTAGTTGCAGCATCTTCTTTTGCAGCTGTACCATGATGACTGCAACTAGCAGGTCTTCATGAGACGGGAAATATCATCATCATTCCTCTAGAATAAAGCTAACATCTCTGTCATGTTTTATGGATCTTACTGTCCTCCAAAAACCAAATTGGGGTTGTTTATTTTTTTTTTCAAGAATTTCCAGACCCAGATTTGGATAAGGTGCCATGAGTGGTTGGCTTTTTTCCCAATTCTCCCAGTCAGTGATCCTACAGACTCCCCACTGGGTGTTGAAGCTTAACCCTGACCCTTTGAAAGAACACATTAGATTAAGTTATTATTGGAGATGCACAGGCGTTTCTGGGTCAATGCACATTTATGGTTTGCTTGAAGTCTTTCCTAATTATTAGACTTTCTTTTCTTATTATTCTCAGCAAAGACAAAAAGGAAATTGTTGCATATTCTTCTATTAGCATGACTTTGTCTGAAAATCAGCAAAAATATAAAACATTTTTTCTCTGTTTTCTAAACATGGGCTTATCAGGCTTTATTAAAATTATTATTATACCAGGATTTATTTTCATCGTTTTCAATGAGCAAACTTGGCTCTTTGTGTGAATAATAAAAGGTTAAGTACGACATGGATCCAAGAAGAGCTAAATTATTATATTTAACACAGAAAAGCAACAAAAAATGTAGTGATGTGAAGTGTAGCATTTAATACAACCTAAATAAAATAGAATAAAGCCAGGGGTGCTTCTGTATATGATTTACTTTTTATTCAATCAACCTGTAGAGGTCAGGTGTGATACACACTGCATCTAAAGATGAAAGCTGTAAAGTTTCAAACATATATTCATATCCAATGCCAGCTCATGTTAGTCTGGTGTGTTCAGGTGTGTCTCACTCTTAGAAAGTGGTAAAGATTTGGTCTCTGGGTTAAAAAAATACTGATGGGAAAACAAAATCAGCTGATTGAAGTTAAAAATAAGTGAAGATGGATACTTTTTTTCCGCCTTCATCCTCAAGGCACATTGCCCAGCATGTTGTGCTTCAGATCTGTCTCTGCTTCAGCAAAATTTATTTCAACTGATGGCTGATTATCAAGCTTTTGTTCAGCTGCAGTCGCCTGAATCAGGAAGAAACGTAAAGCGAGTAGCACAGTGTTCCTGGAGGACGACAAGAACCTCGATTTCTAAACAATATTGCTCTGTGATTTGAGCTCAGAATCAAGAAAAAGTGATTTAATTATTTTAATGAATTTACTTTGTTTTTCTAGCGTTGCTTTATATTTTGACACATAAAACACTTTTAAATATATCCCTGCTTTAAAATTCCTAATGTATTTTAATATATAAATATCTAAATATATTTTGTTTAGACGGACTTCATAATCTATTATGTCTTTGGTTTGTTTTTTTGGATATTTAAAATGTCTTCCAGTTCTAGTGTTAAAAGTTACTTATCTTTCAGAGTGTACTGGCATTATTATGACATTTCTTAATGCTATTAACAATGGTCTCAAAATGATATTATTGTTTATCGCAATAATTTCTGGGGCAATTTATCACCCAGCTAAATTTAAAAGCTGATATGCGCCTGCATAGTTCTTTGAAATACTTTTAAGGATTACATGAAAAAGTGAACATAGCGAATCAGTGACTAGATCAGTGGCTAATTTCACCTCTCATCTGTGGTTGGTAGATCAGATACTAAAAATATTATGTTTCTGCTCAATAAATTAAAAATTCAGATATCCCACTACTGTCTATGCACATCCAGCAGCTTCTACTTTGTTGCTCTTTTTGAGTTTAATAAAAACTTGAATGTATATAGTTGATGTGTAAAATGGATATTCTTCTTTTTCTGTTTGTCTAAACTACAATCTCCATCTACAAAAAAAAAACCCTTCGGCGTATTTTCGTTTTTCTTTCATGTGTTGTAGTCCTTTGAAAAGGAGTCAGTCATTCGAAATCTGAACAAGCAACTCGGACTTAAAATGATCATAAATATGTATTGACCACAAAAATCTGATGAGTGCATCTCAGCAAAAAGGCACATTTTTCATCTTCGTCGTAAGACTTCGGTTTCCAGTCCCAGCACATGAAAGTATTAATAAAACAAGGATGGTAATTAACAGTGATTGTAGTCGGTGTAAGAGAGAAAAGACAAATGTTTTATTTTTGACTATAGAAGGTTGCAGATCTGAAAGTTTATATGTGGAAGGCTCTGTGTCGCTGCGTCTAGTAAACAAAGGCTTTACTTCTTGTTCAGGTCAACTCACCGACAAGGTTAAAGTTTTTTTATTTTTCTGCTTAAAGGAAACAAAAACAATTTAAAGGTTTTTACTGCAACATCGCTGAATCAAGGCTTTGCTTCTCATCTCTAAATGATAAGATACCAGAGGAGGAAGCACTTCTTGTGTGTATATGTAAACTTTGTAAAGTTTCTGCAACACCCTTTTCCTCTCCTTATCTCCTCAGGTGTTATTCCTTTGTAAATACTGTTATTTGTATAT
This sequence comes from Micropoecilia bifurca, assembly GCA_903067075.1. Classification (NCBI taxonomy): domain Eukaryota; kingdom Metazoa; phylum Chordata; class Actinopteri; order Cyprinodontiformes; family Poeciliidae; genus Micropoecilia; species Micropoecilia bifurca. The sequence continues at coordinate 12,078 of CAEGAF010190570.1, read as the reverse complement.
ACTGTAAATGATGACGTCCATGGGCGGGAACCGAGCCCGGGGCAGCTGGGAGCCGACACAGGGCCAAACACAGAGCCAGACACAGCACAAGCAGAGGCCTCAGGTACGCATTCAGAGACCTGCAGAGTTTGTACACAGTCCGACACACTATTGGACCAGGACTATTTAGATATGAGGCTTTGTTAAAAGAATCTGCTTGATGATTTGAAGACAAAATGTTAAGTTGGAGGTAGAACTAGTTACCAATATGCAAAGACTACTTTTTATTTGTCTCAATAAATCAATAAACCTTTACTTGAAAGTTGAGTGGAAGGAAAAAGTCTAATAAGGAGTTTTATCTTACGTTTTATGGTGTTCTCAGGGACATGAGAAAATCTGAGTTTTTCTAGTAAATATCTTCTAAGGGATTTAAATGCTGAGATTGTTCTCAGCATTTAAATTGATGTTTATGTGAAAGGAACATACAAGCTGTGACACTAATTAGTTAAATGAGAGACAGAACCTTTTGAGAACTTTCCCATTTTTAACTTGATGAGGTTAAAATAGATTTTTCCATGTTAATCTCTTGTTTGGCCCTTAAAGACAAACTGCAGCAGATTACAACAAAATTTTAGTAGCTTTTAGCTTCATTTGCTTGTATTTGTGCCTGGAGGCTTTTTGAGAAGTTGTATATAAATTACGTTCTGTTTCAACAAGAATGGAAATCTGTCGGTTGGATGCAAATGGTGGACACCTTTCTCTTTTTTTTCCCTGACAGGCCACCGCAGAGCAGATCCGACTCGCGCAGATGATTTCAGACCACAACGACGCAGACTTTGAAGAGAAGGTTAAACAGGTGAGCCTTTTTTATATCTCATTGTTTTATTATTGCCTTGTTTTACTGACCTGCACTGTATCTGCAGTTTGTGTGTCTTTTTTGATATATTAAGTGTTGAAAATCCAGTGATCTTCTGTTTTTACTTTGTTGTTCCTAGTAGCAATATAAGCATTTATTTTTTTTCCACTTCCCTTTATACAAAATCCACAACTTTAGTCCATTAGTATTATTGTTAGAATAATTAAAGAAAGGGGTGTGAAATATCTTTAATGGTCAGAAATAGTTTTTTCCCCCCACCAAATCAGTTGACCAAACGCGTTTCACGCCTGACGCTTCCAGTTTGACTCGTGTGCGCTTTGAGATCAGACTGACATTTTGCTCAGGATGAGAGTCGGATGCGTCAAAATTGCTCTCTGTGTATGCAAAGGAGTGACATGTATCCCTCAAACCTTTCCACCATTTCCTGCATATGTCGTCCAAATAAATTTGCTGAATGCATTTAAGTTGCTCGAGTACGGGGAAATATTTTCAAATAGTAAAAGTTATAACTCCCTCGCTGATCCTTTTCCAACCAAGGTCCTTTCTATTCCTGTCTCTGCAGTCATAACTTGCTTAGTAGGAGATTATAGGACAAGAGCAAACAGTTAACTTCCATAGTCGTTTTTTTTTTTCTTCTGAGATCCTGTCGGAAAAAGCACCACTACGTGTTGATTGACGCGTCGGGTCGAGTGGTGGAAGATCAGATTTTTCAACCAGCGAAAGACCCAAAAGTTTTCAAATCACGCAGTCCGAGTCGTGCCCTTGACGCGCCCTTAGCGCTCCTCCACCTAGACTTTGAGTCTAAATCAGTCGCGCCTGACACTCAAAACCCATTTAGACATAAGACGGCTAGAAATTGGTTCTATGAAAAGTAAAAATACAGCTCAGTTCCCAATTTTTTTTCTTTTTAGAGGGTAACTGTGAGGAGGCACTTTTTACTATTGCAAATTTCATATCTTAATTTGTCAATTTTTTTATAAAGGTAATTTGAAACCTTATTATTTATCTGAGCTGCATTGCTGACTATAAATCCATATTTACTGTTGGGGCTGCAGGCAGCAGCAACTGTATGCGTATTTTATTTCTTTTGGTCACGTGTCTTTTCTCAGCATTTTATGCATTCCACCTGGAGAAGCTGCCAGAGCAGTTTTGCTCCAAAAGGGAAACCGCAAGACCGAATCCTAACTGTGTTGTTGACTTTATTAAATATAGATTTTAGGCTTCATGCATCACATGGTTTTTAGGAAAAAGTTATTAACGTTGCCTGGAGATGTTTAGCCTGACAGTGTTTCTGAATGGAGCTACAAGTGGACCTTCATGAGAAGAGATATTGTCACAAACACTTTAAATCAGCAGCAGCATCTTTTCTGTTAGACGTTCATTGCAGTATCTATATAAGAACCTACTATTTCACTTTGTTTTGACGTACTCATAACAAGAACCGTGACTTGCAGAAACCTAAGCGTGGATTAATCTCTGTGTCTCATTGTTGCACCGCTTCCCTCTCAGCTGGTTGACATCACAGGCAAGGACCAGGATGAGTCCATGATCGCGCTGCACGACTGCAACGGGGACGTCAACAGAGCCATTAACGTGTTGCTGGAGGGCAGCCCGGACACTGTGAGTACGCTCTCTGTTTAAGACGCAGCCTCTGGAGAAATCAGTGCCACCCGGGCTTAAACCACACTTGGTGGGGGAAATTTACTTATCATTTCTCTTTTGCAGTGCAGCTTGGCATTTGTTAGGCAGATATTCCACTTTATATGAAGAATTGTTGTTAGAAAGGAATGCATAGACAGGTTGTCTAAAGAATTTTTTTTTCCTTTTCTAGTTTGTTGTTGCTGATCTTTAAAAAAAACAACAAGCCTTCATATCTTTTGGTATAATTTGTGTTAAGTGCTGAATCCCAGAGTTTATAGACAGTAAATCTTTTCCAGATTAGATCTGAAAAGAAAATCTGGTGTGAAATGATTGTAGTTCCAGTAGAGCAGAAACTACCAATTATTTTAGTAATCGATTATTCAGACTATCAATCACATAAAAAAGTTTTTCATTTAACCACATTAGCCTTTTCATACAGTATTAGAAATATTACAAAATTAAAATCAACTCCCTTAAATATATCATTGCCTAAAATGCAATAACAGCATTCCTTAAGTGAATGTTTAGGGTAGGACATATTTAGTTTTTATTTTCCTTGAATGCAAAATGTATATATTTTGTACAGTCAATTACTGCTCTGTGTAGGATTTTTTTCAGCAATTGGCTTTTATACTCCAGTTAATGATTATTTCAATAATCAATTCATCAGAATTAATCTATTTGTTTTCAGCATTTGACTTAATTCCTTGCCTAGAACCAGGGTGGCCAAGTCCAATCCAGTCGAGAGCTACTGTCCTGCATCCAATCTCCAACACACTTAAATCACTGCTACCAGGTTTCTGCACAGCTGAATCTGCTTCTTCATGCTGTTTTGCCTGGATTAGCCCACAACGGAAAGTTGTGGGCTAAAAGGGATTGTCTGTATCACCTGCGTCCAAATTCAGAAATTATTTCATCCACAGAGACAAAAAGAACCAGAAATGTTTCCACTCCAGACCTGTAGGTGGCGCTTAACATGGGACATACGCATTGAGACTCCACATTTTGTAGAAGTTTTTGCAGAACATTTTTGTTTGGTGTCATCAGTCTGATTAGTGTTTCATTCTTCAGTTTTAAACTTATTGCACAATTTTTGCATGAACAAGATACTCTGGAACCAGTTTCTAAAAAATGTTTTGTCTGCTAAAAAATGAAAGATTTTCCTGTTTTAGAAGAAAGTGTTGTAGCTCTTGAGTTCTGGTCTTGGCCACTCTTGTTCTAGAAATGGTCTCCATCCACCCACTCACTTTTTCATCAGTTTTTGTCAATTTTTCCATCTTGCTGTCCATCTGTTTGCCTGCCATTCATCTTCTTTGGTTTGATCATTCTGTCTTCCTTTTTTTTGTCTGTGTTCATTTCTTTTAGTCAGTGATCATTTCTTTTAGTCTGACAATCAATATCCATTTATTCATCCTTTTTCATTATTTTACCCCTTTTCCAGCTGTCCATTCATCAATTTTTTTAGTTCTGTTTTTGAAAGCGTAAGCGCTCTGGAATTCATTAATCGTTTTGATAAATGTTCAAAATGTTGAAATTGGGCTTGAAATGTGATATGAAGATGATCCCAAATAGCTGCACAGACATTCCTAGCTGAATATAAACAGAAACTGAAACCGTAAAGTAGTGGAAATGCATCAGAATAACCTCAGTTTAATTGCAGAGTCATTAAGGAGCAATTTCTTCCTGCTTAAGTGAAAGGATCAGCAGCCAGTGTTGGCCCACGTAATTGAAGATCTGCCATTGGCGACAAAAACAGAAGTGATATTCATCCCTGCATAATTCATTTAGATTTATTCTTCTACTAAAAACGTTTATCCACCAGCCTTGTGACCATCCGACCAGTTGTCCTGCAGCAAAGGCCAAGCACTCTGAATAAACCACAGATAACTTCAACGCCGGCTGGAAGGAGAAACATTTTAACCCTGTTTTCGTTTCTCCAGGACTCCTGGGAAATGGTGGGGAAGAAGAAAGGAGTGTCTGGGCAGAAGGAAATAAGCCAGGCGGAAACCGGTGAGGAAGGAAAAGAGAACAGAGAGAAAGGTGGAGAGAAAGATGCTGCACGTCGTCGAGGTGGCGCTCCAAGAAGAGGCCGCGGATTGAGCAGAGGACGAGAGTGTACGTTTATACTTTGCACATTTTAACCTCTCCTCCCTATTAATCACATTTATTTCCATGTTTGTGATTTGCTTTGTGATAGCTATAATAAGCTGTTTTTTTATGCATTTTATGCTTTTCACAAATTTAAACAATCTGAACATGTTTAGTTTCTTAAATTTGTGGAACCAGGTATTTAGTAAATAATTCCAGCTGAAAGTTTATGCATGAGGAATTGTCATAGTTGCAGCTCTTTGCAAAACTATTCTTGCCCTACTTAACGTTTTCATATTTTTTTTATCCATTTTTACAGGTACATACAATCAAACATCAGGGCTAGAGCAGGTAGCAGACAGTCACACTGAACATTTTCACATTTTGACGACATGAATGAGGTGGAAGAGGGAGAATATAGGCGTTAAAAAAAACCGTATTCCAAGTAAAAATGTTACGCCATGGCACACGTTTTTATTCAGCCCTTGCATAATTTTTTCCCCCACACTTTGCTTTGTGTTGGTCTACCTCATAAGGTCCCAATAATATGCGGAGATGTGTAGCTTTGAGACAAAACTTGCTAAAAGTTCAAGGTGTATTGAGTGCTTTTGCAAAGCACTGTTAAATTTGTGTTAACATTAAAAATAAAGATATACCGTATTTTTCGCACTATAAGGCGCAACTAAAAACCTTCAATTTCCTCAAAAAGCGACAGTGCGCCTTATAATCCGGTGCGCTTTATATATGGACCAATATTGAGCCGCCACAGGTCAACAATTACAGTAAGCAGCCGCCGACTTCATTTTCCCCTGTAGAAGAAGTAGTGCTGGGATAGTTGTCAGAACGCTGGTTTGTTAATGAAAGTTTGATAATACATTTAAAGCCGGAGGGGGAGGGGCGGGGGAAGAGAAACATAGGCTGCGGCGGCAGCGTGTCAGTTGGTCTGTGTTACCCAGAAAGCAGTTGGACACAATATTGCAACACCGTGAGTGAAACAACGATTGGGGCAGACTAATATATAAAGTACTCGGGGACCATTTCTTTACAAATGTGGATGTGTAATAATAGAGTACGGAAGAAACTGAAGTGTCTGTTCTATGCGCCTTATAATGCAGTGCGCCTTATATGGAAAAAAAATAAAATAAATTTTTTAGAATAGGTTCACCTTATAATCTGGTGCGCCTTATAGTGCGGAAAATGTGGTAAGCGAGTTTTTCCTTCCAGTAGTTGTTAAAGCTAAATATTTCCCTCTGAGCTTTCTATTGACCATCTGACACGTTTCTGTTCAATCTTTTGTTCATATTTCCATCTTTTTCAGTCTTTAAATCAGTAATATGCGTCGTTAAGTATTTGCCTCTCTTGTTGTGATCTTCCTGATATTATAGTGATATTATACTGTCAGGTCGATACGAGAGACTGAAGCTGGCAAAATTGACTCAAACTTGTTTTTCATTTTGATTTTCTCTTCTGATTTCTATAAATCATACAAATCTTTTCCTTCTGTTAGCTTCCCAGTAATATGTGATTCAGTTTGAAGTCATTTTTCCTGGGGAATGTGTGCACTGTGGTGTTGTAATCCAATACCGGCCTTTCTCCACATAATTGCAGTCCGTGGCCAGGAGAACGGCTTGGATGGAGGCAAAGCTGGAGTGACTGGACGAGGAGCAGAGCGAGGCAGAAGAGGCAGGGGCAGAGGAAGGGCAACTGTTGGTAAGCAATCATCTAGAAAAAGTTATTTTTGTTCAGATGACACATCTGATGCTTTTCTTTCTAATAACAAAAGTTAAACATGCACCTGTTTTGTTTTTTCCAGGGGTAAACGCACGAAGAGGAGGCAGATTTTCAGCACAAGGCATGGGGTAAGGGAGCAACTGCCTTTTGTTGAACTTTTACCTGTTGCCATAGTCACCAGAAAGCATGACCCGAGTCTATTGTTGGGTCTTAATCGGAAGGTGGGGGAAGAACAGAGAGAGAGCAGCGTGGGCTGAGCATTTCTACGGAGAGCGTAGCGTCTAAAAATCTCATTCAGAAAAAGGATCCGTATTTATCGCCATGTTTGCGTTTTAGTTTCAGCGACTGGCTGATCTGTGTCACAGGATTGACAGAACTATTTGTCTGTGATGGCATTCGTAATGGGTAACGTTGCACTGAATTTGGATTAAACGGGTATGAATAAAGTGGATGGCAATGTTTCCTTTTTATTTATTTTTTTACATAATCACAGATCTTATGTTGTAAATCAGTGTCTGCCTCAAATCTAGACTGTGGGTTTTGTGATTGAGGTCAGGAGCTGTGCAGTTTCCTCCTCAGAAGCCTAAATCAAATTTTCTCTCTCACTGAAACCAAGCATTGAATTAGGACATGAAAGCCTGGGTAGCATAACAGCGAATGTATGTTTATGTTCAGTGTGCTGCCAGAGAGAAACCAGAACAATGTAACCCAAAGCTTTTCAGTAATTTAGGGATTTGCTGCAAGAGGTTTAAGTGGTACAACAAACAATTACATAATGTCTCGCTAGATCTTCAGTCTGTATTCCAAGACATTTGGAAAATACTCTACAGTTTTAGGCATATTTCACTTTTGTGTTCATTATGAGGGTACATATATATGGATGTATCATCATTTTATAAGTCTTCTGTTTGTATTTGGGTTTGTAGCTCATAATGGCAAAATTAAACTCCATAAAATGTGGGGGGAAAAAAATACATCTAGTACCAAATAGTAAAGCATTGATTTCACAAAGCAAATGTTTGTACGCCAGTTCATATAATCGAGGAGAAATGTTGGCTTGGATACCTAACAAACTGACACCCTACCCAGAAATTTAAGTCGTTTCAGCTACCACTTGTGGCAAACAATGTAATTGAAAAATGCTTAAATTCTGGCTGCATTCAGGTAGATATTCTGATATGTGCTCAGCATTATTACTCTGGTCTGCTGCAGATTGCATCAGTGCAACAACCACATTTGCATTAATGAGTTGAGCAGTGTTTTTGCAAAACATGGTAGTGAATGGAAACAGCTGAAAGTCTCATTTCAACACATAATCGGTGTAGGTTTTACTTGGGTAGATCTGCACTGCATGCATCTATTTTCAAGCTTTATTGGATTAGAAAACTTCTTGAATAATTAACCAATCGCAACGAGCAAATCAAAATACTGCATCAACCAGCAGATATTACGAAACAAATCATTTTTATGTAGGAAAAACCATGAAAACTTTATACAATAAGTACTTTAAATTTCTACCCTGACAATATTTAATTATGCATAAAAATGTGCTTATTCATCATTGTACATTTTAGGTAATATTTCTTATTTACTTTACCTTTAAATGTTCCCAGCATCACAGGGTTTGCTGTCAGATCTATCTGATAATTTATTCTCTTTTTAAATACTCTGCCATTGGTGTTTAAGTATCGCCAATAATGTCTTCTCGTAATAGATAATTACAGTCGTATTTTCAAATACCTTGTCAACTTTTAACATTTTCAATATGAAAACACGTTTTCTGGGGAATACCTTGATTGTAATTATAAAGGGAAAAAGTAGTTTCCTCTAATTAACTGTCACTCTTGGTTATCAAACTTACTTCCTACCTTTTTCTACTTGAGGTTTCACACAAGGGGCTTGGAAACCAACATTGTGGCTTGGATTTTATTTCTTAATTAGGTGACCTGACCTCAAACCCTCCATCTTTATCTATGTGAAACCTCCCTATGTTCCATCAGGAGTGGAAAAACAACGAGCTTCAAATGAATCTTAACTAAAACTACTCTCAAAATTGCACAGTAATCGTATTTCTTTTATTGCAAAATGACTCTAGTGGCTGAAGTAAAAGCTGTACAGCTGATTTATCACCAAACCTCCGCTGTGCTTCTGTATTTAGTCTAACTTTCAGCTGCTTTGGATGACTGCATCTGTTCCCCAGTAGCTTTAAACTGAAAATAATCTGATCTCCAGTGGGAAACAAATATGTGACGTCCTTATCTGCTGTCCTGTTTAATAAGAGAAACCTGAACGCCACAATCAAAAATGGTTTTCTCTTGTTTCTATATGTAGAAAACACTTGAAGTTCAACCACTGGTTTGTTTCCTTAAGACGAGACTGTGTCTTTGTTTGGAAGGATCTTATCCAGATAATGAAACTGTTTGGACTAGTTTTAGTTGTTGCTGTTGGTCATATCTATAGTTTGCCCATGGTGGGATTTTTCTCACTTTGTACAAGTAAGACTTGCATCAGTAGAAGCTACAAGAACACAACATATTTTTGATATTTACTTCTGACTTTTTATTTACGCACAAAGTCATAAAAAAACTCGTCTGATTTTCTGCTTCAACTTCATTGTGTCTGTAAAGTAAAAACTCATCATTGCAACGTTAGTAATTCACACCTAGGTGTTTAATCACAAACGTTTATTATTTTAATGAGCTTTAAAGGTGTCCTGTTAGGCAAAATTTACATCTTGTATGTTTTTGTACTTACATTTGTGTTTCTACTGCTTCTAAAAACAACGGAAGTATTTAAAAGAGCCACACAGATGTTTTTTTGGCAATAAGTTATTTTTTGTAATCTGGAAAATGGGCCATTTAAAAAACCTTCCAAATGTATTGCTACTATTTAGCTGGCACTGCCCGTCACCTAGCAACCCCAGCAAGGTTACGCCTGTTACCTAGCAACCCCAACAAAGTACCTGACGTTACCTAGCAACCTCAGTGGAACTCCATTGCGTTTGGTTGGCTGGTTTTACCGCTGCATTCACTGTACAATGGCTGCTGGAAACATCAAGTGTTATGCTGTTGATTTACCATTCAGAAACAATTTGCTGCATTCTTGTTGGTTGTGCAGGAGGTTGTATTAATGCTTTTCAAAGATTAACAGTTGTATAATTGCGCATGTGTTTGCAACCATTTTAACATGCGAGTGTAAACGTTGAATTATGAGCAGATTATCCGGATTTAAAGTGAAAGGAGTCCCTAAAATATCTCATTCTGAAAGGAGTTCAAAATGGGCAGAAGTAACAAGACTAAATTCTCATTTTCTAAGAATGGATTTTGTGGGGAAAAGAAAAAAAGAGAAGAACATGTTTTGTATCATCCATAGACCTATCTTAACCTGTTCAAAGGAGCATAGGTCACCTTTGAAGACTGAGCTGTTTCCTTTTTGTGCAGGCCTCTGCAGTTTATTGCTGCCGATTTGTCTGCACATGTTCTTAACTTTTCTCTGCGTTTCCCAGAACTTTCAACCCTGCAGACTATGCTGAGCCAGCCCAGACAGAGGAAAACTATGGAGGAGGCAGTACCTGGAACAACACAGGAAGCGTGGAGTTGGAGGAGGGAGCAAGTAAGTACATTCAGTAAGAAAGGCCACGAATGAAAAATAATATTCTATTTTTGATTGTTTTTCTAATTTTTGGAATATTCTGCAGGAGAGGGAACAAATTATCCACCTAAGTTTGACTCTGCTCCTGGTAAGTCTGTCTGTTCTCTTTTGTTTTAAATGAACTCTTACTGTTTTAGAGGCATTGATTAAATTGTCTTTGGCTGACAGCTCCATGGAGACCTGCCACAGAGGAATGGGGCACCGAGGACTGGAATGAGGATGTGAGTGTTTCAGGACGTAGCTGTTCACATTTTACAGTTTTACAGAGAAACGCCTTGCCTTCATAGTTTGAACCTCATAAAAACCTGATAATTTAACAAGAAGGCGGAAAATCTTGAGATCCACTGATGGTTTCTGTGCAATTAGGGAAAGTTAATTTCAGTGTTTTCAAGTTATAGAAAAAGAAGAGTGTGTGAAAATGTTTTCTAGACTTAATTTCCACTCTCTAAAAATGTATTATTCATAATCCTTCCTTACTTTACTTTCTTTTGTCCTTCATGCTTTTTTCCCCCCATTTTTAAGGCCTTCCTCCATCTCTCTAGTGCTTCCTTTCTTCTCTGTACTCTTCTTTACCTCCTCATCTTTTAAGGTTTTCTTCTGCCTTACTTTTATATCCTACCTTTGTTTTTGTCCCTCCTTTTGTCTTTGTTGCCTTCCTCTCTTTTTATCCTTCCAAATTAATTTTCTTTTCTCTTGCTGCATTATCGCTTCAATCTTTTTCTTCTCTCCTTGTGGTTCTTCCTTTGCCACTTCCTTCCTTTCTGTCTTTGTTCCTTGCATCCTTTTTTTTCTTGTCCTTCCTTATATTGTATCTTGTGCTATTTACCCTGCTTTCCCCTTTTTTCTCTCTTCTTCCTGAAAGTTTCAGTTTTCTTAGACTTCACATTTCATTTATTTCAAAATGAACACAAACCCCTGATAACTCTGGAAAGTTGGATCTGATAAATGTCAGTTTTTTTTTTATTGTTTACTTCCAAATGCAAACCATCCAATCGTCCTCCTCCTCCTCTTCTCTTCCTCAGCTGTCAGAGACCAAGATTTTTACAGCTTCCAACGTCGCACCGGTTCCTGCGCCTCCAGAGAGTGTCACAATCACCAAAGGACAGAGGTTGGGTTTTATTTTAGATTATTTCATTTCCTTTTTTATTCGTTCAGATGTGTAAATAGTAATTTCAGCCTTGATTTTCTGCATCAAGTAATACATTTACCCATTGTCCCACTCTATAAGTAAGAGATTCTCTGCATAATGTAAGCATGACAAATATCAACATTCAAGTTTTACGCGTATTTTTTCACCTGCTGCAGGATTGACCTTGCGGTGCTGCTGGGGAAGACTCCCCCATCTTCATCCTCGGAGACAGAAAACGCCCCCATGGAGGCAGCCCAGCCCTCCTCTCTGCCCCAGTCTCTGGTTTTTAGCAACTCCAAGCAAGGGGGGCCACTTTCCCAGACATCCTCCAGCGCCCCGTACTCCCAGCACAGCATGGTGAGGCTCTGATGAAAACCCTGCAGTGATCAACAGTTGGACGGCCATAGAACCCCCAATGTCTCGGGCTGTTTTCATACCTGATAGTCTGGTAGTCTTGGCTTGATTGGGGAACAAAATTGCAACATTTATTAAATTCTCAGCAGGTGTGGCTCGCTTTCACACCGTTCTGTCAAACCATAGAAATTACTTGGACAAACCTGTTTCCCCCTCTTGCCTGTGGTGGCGCTAGACCAGGAGTTACTGATGGAAACGACACAAAAAAACTTCCCAAGACTTGAGCGCAACTTCCTATGAGAGAAAATGTAAACAAAAATGGGGTGGTGTGAGATTTTAGTGGCTGTAGGATTCCTCATTCGTCTTTAGAAAAAGACCACAAGGTTTTTCTCCTGTTGACATTAGAATGGCACATTCATTTGGTTGTTTTCACCCAGAATGCCCTGCATCATAATCCACTTTCTGCATTTGGAGCAGCATCCACAAATGCACCCGAACCACAAAAGAGTTTGAAGCTTGTATCTTAGGGTGATAAGAGTCCTTTTTGTGTAAAAAAAAAAAAAAAAAAAAAAATCTGATGTTAAGTGCAGCAAATATGTTTTTTATTTAAGTGGTGTAAACAGGGGGG
>CAEGAF010190568.1:0-24175 GCA_903067075.1 Micropoecilia bifurca | reverse complement strand
AAATGCATTTTATTCCAACACTTTCATAATAGTCAGTGAAACCGAATAACAAGCGGGCAAAAACATTTTATGATGTACATTTACTTGTATAAAGACAAAAGAGTTGTTAAAGTGGTCTATAAAACGCTTATAATTGGGTACTTTAATGTTTTTCACGGCACCAAAACTTCATAAAACGCACCCTCCATAAATTACAAAAATGCATTACAGTTTGAAAAAAATAATGATCGAAAATGTGAATTGTAAAACAACTTAAAATCCTGCAGACTGTCATTATTTTTAAGTATTTCTTTGAATTTTAGGTTTTCACTTTTCACTCCCTTACTTTGTCTGGCGTTATCATGGCAACGACCACACGTCACACACACCGCACAGACTGGCCCGCACACACGCCGGAGGATTCTGTTTCCGGTTCGAACCGTTTCCTGTGAACACAAAGGAGTTCATGGAGATTCTGACCGTGTTTACAGCCTGACATGCCAAGCCGTGGCTCCGAGTGTATTTCTCTCGTAGTCTGTTTCAGGAGGGAAACGGTCGGGGCAGCGGTACGTTAATGGACGATACCGAGGGGAGAGCAGCTGCAGTCTGCGTTTGTGAGTCAAAATGGCGTCTGGTTCTCCAGTCAACTCGGCTTTAATCCATCTGTGATTATTCCGACAGCCGCCGGACAGCAACCTGTAACTGGTTACCGGGGCGTTTCGTACTGACGCGGGTTGGAGCTCAGGCAGCGAGTGTCATGTCGGACTCGGAGGAGGACAGCCAGGACAAGCAGCTTAAAATTGTGGTGGTTGGAGACGGAGCATGTGGGAAGGTGAGACCCATCGTAAAACGCTCACTGTACCTTCCCCACGTTCGGCGTTAGGAAAGGAGGCTGACTTGTGTTTTATTTTCACTCCGACATATTGTTTTTTTTATCGGTAGCTGAACGTTTTAATCAGCATCCAGCTCGCGCTCCCACCGACGTAGCACTGTCCCCGCCTGATCACCATGGCGACCGACGCTAACTTAGCTTGACAGGCTAAAACAACAAAGCTAACAGCATTCAAGCTCAGATTTAGCTATTGAGTATGTGGTTCTGTTTGGGATTTCTGCCTCTATAGTCCAGTTAATGCTTAATTTTCACGTCATAGACTGTCTAAAACATGTAACATGTACAAAATACAATGCTGGCACAGCTCTGCTTTTGTACCTCTTCTGTAAAAGCAAAATACAAAGTTTAGTTTTTTATTATTTAATTCATTTTAAATTAACAGTGCATGCAAAGGATTTCACCATGTAAATCTGCTAGATTTGGCTACACAGGTTTATTTTAATTCATAATCCCTCGAAGATTGATGGCATAGTAAATAAAAAGAACCAGTGGATAAATAACTCTCATTCATTTATCCACTCACAAGTGAAGCCAAAATAGCAAAACAAAATAAAATAAACATAAACATACAAAGACGATCATGGAGGTAAAAACTGATTATTAATGTCTAAATGTAATTTTATATATTTTTTAAGATGAGCTGTAAAGATGAAATAATTAGAGGGGTCTCCTGAAGTTGTTCCTAAACATTTTCAGTATTTACAGTTTTGTACTCGGTTGGTCCAAACACTGTGGGAATAGATGGCCCTTTACAGTCATCTTTGATGGTGTCCCCTCCTATTGGCAGTCCTAGACCTCTGACTGATTAAAAAACATTTTAATAAGGCTGAGCAGGTCACTGTAAAATCTTATACATGAAACAAATGTATTTAAAATTAATAACATTCAAAACATACACAGTGGGTTACTCATGTTAAAATAAGTGGAATGTATTTTGTATGTGGAATGTGTTTTATTTCTTAAGGTGTCACCTGTAAATCAGTTTACTTCTATCAACATAGAAAATCATAATATGCATGTTGTGCAAAGCTTAAACTATCATTAAATGCAAGGGTCTACCTTACATTTTTGTTTCTTAACAGGCTGCTCAGTTATGTGATGCACATGAAAAATGTTTTGAATGAAGAATCTAGAAAGCGTAACAGCTCACTTGATGTTAACATAGTTTGCAGTGTTTAGTAATATGGACAGGATGGCAGTAAAGCTTGTTATTGATTATTAACATCACCTTTATTCAAGTAATTTTCCATAAAATTATTTAAGGCAACTGTATGTTTAACAAATATATAGCCACTCATTTTTCTCAAATGGCTGATAGATAAGGTTCTAATTATCTAACCTGTATGTTTTCAACAATTAGTAGTGTACAATTATATTTTATTTTACAAATATTTTGGCATCAAGCTAAACATGTCTTCTATAAAGGAACGATAAAACCTTTCTAATTTCAGGTTTTATGTGACATCAACTATGCAAAATGTGTATTTAAATCTTACTCAGATCTGTTGCTCTAAACCTCTTACGTTTGTCTGACCCTTAATCCATATTAGCCACACAAGATGATAGTAAATAAGCGTCTCTTGTGCAGTAGTTAAAAAACTGTTACCTGCCGATGTTAATTGTAAAGATTCAATTGCCTAAATAAATGTATATTTGACTCGTCAAGCTTCATTTTTAGAAAGATGTATCTCTAAAGTAATATGTTTTAGCCAATCTTTTTGAGTAAAACTCGTGCCTGTGCAGCACTACTTGCGGTGTGACAGTTGATAAAGACCTCAGTTTGCTGGTCCCAAACAGCTGGTGGTTGCTTTCCATCAGCGGATCTGCTGGCATACGCACATGCAAACTCCATATGCATATGGCTGCAGGGAGAGGCCTCATTTAAGAAAAATCATGCTGTATCAGTTCTCGTGAGGAAATGCCTGTTTTCTCTAATTATGACTAAAAAATTGGATGGCATTCATAGACTTTCGTATTAGTTGTGCAAGTTGTTAACATGTATGGCTTTTGCTTTTAGATAGCTTTTATTTTCTAAAGCTTAAAAATTTTAAATGCCGTTGTTATGTCCTGTTTAGCTTTGTAGCTGATACACTGTGTTATGTTTAAGTCTCGGAAAAAATAGCCAAGCCTATATTAACAACAGGGGATTTTTTTCTCCTAGTGACATTAAACAATTGTTTGCAGTAAAGCGAGGAGGTTGTCATGACAATTCAGCCACATTTCTTCTTCACTGCATCTCGAATCCCAGACTGAATGTGATTTTAAGACAGGCTTGTCAAGTGCTTTTTTAGCCACACATCCTCTTTTGTGACTAATCTCTCCTTCCTTTTGGGAGATAGAAAATGAGCGTTGCTGTAAAGGTGAGACACGAAGAGAAAAAATAATGTTCTCATTCCAGAAGGTCGACATTTTCTTCTGGGAGGCACTGCGTTGAGTGGGACATACACACACACACACACACACACACACACACACACACACACACACACACACACACACACACACACACACACACACACAACTCCTTGTAGATACGCTACATTAATAACCCCCGCTCACATTGCTCCCAGGTGTCAGCTCGTCTCTGTCTCAATGACTTACCTGCTTGTCTGTTTTGGACAGAAAACAGCAGCGCTGCCCTTCCATTTTGACTAGGCACCCCTGACTGACATCTTGAATGCCGTTTCCCCCCTTATTAATGTCAATTTGCTGAGCAAATTGCAATCGGATCAGTTTTTCTTGGACAGCGTTTTCAGTGGTATTTTAGCTTGCGGTTTGTTGTCCGTTCAGAATATGGGGAGATGTGGAGAGACTTGTGCACCTTAGCGAAATGTTTTTAAAATATGGAATCTCAGATATAGCCAGACTTTTAAGACGCAGGGCTGAACTTACACACTGCTCTATTTTTCAACCTGAGTTAGAAGACTCAGTTTTTCCTCAGTATTTGCTGCTCTATGATCCATAGTGCAAAAAGAAACTCAAGGCACAGAAGAGTAAACTATTAGCCAGACAACATTTCTATCTGCTGTCTGTTTTAAAAGTGAAAAGGAGACAGTTTTGTTGAATCACATGATTGTTGTCAATGTTCCATGTTTTGTTTTTTTTCTCTCTGTAAGTTTTTGCCTCCAGTTTCCCGGCACTGGCATCATTGGTGACCCTGTGCTGTTCTCTGTCTGTGTGTCAGAATTACGCCAGGTCTTGCATTTGGCGTTTAGTTCCATTTGTACCGTGAAAAAAAAAACTGTTGAAGGAAGAGAGGCAAGCTACTGCAATGCCAAGAGAAATGGCCAAAAGGCCCAACATGAGCATGTGGAATACATTTCTGCAGTCCAGGCTTGTTAGTCTTATGTTGTCACTGATTGTTTGAGCTACTTAAACGGCTGATTTTCTCCTTGTTACGTCAGTCACTCCTAGCAATTTCTTCTTTACACTTGAGACTGAAACGTGTTCTTCACTGGGTAGTACTAAAAAAACAACCAGCAAATGTTTTCCAAAATCAGTGAATAAATATTTAACATTAGCTTTAGTGGGCGTACAGTGAGACTGAGATTTGAGATGCGCTGATCCGGCTTTTTGCTACTGATATTAACATTTTGCTTTCTTTGAAGTCTTGACCTGCTATAACTCTAACATATACAATATATGTTTTATTAAACTAAAAAAACATGCTTAGCAGTACATCCTGTACTGTGGATCGAAAATGTTTACAGTTCTTGATTTTTATGCATTTAATAAATGAGGAACTTTTTTTAAAATTTATTCTTGAATGCCATTTAAGGTAAGTTTTTAACTGAAAAGATAAATTTGCAGTGCTGGAAAACCAAACACATTTGTATGCCTCTGAAAGACTTCAGTAAGCCATTTTAAGAGGCTATCCTATTTACACTATATTGTACTGCCTCTTACTTGATTAATTGGAAAGACATCCTGCCTTATTTGCAAGACCATTAGACTAAATCTAAACCCTTTCAGCTGAAAAGGACACAGGCTTAGCTTAAAGCTTAGCGAACTGAAAGAAAGAATCGAGTTTTAAATCCCTCAACTAGCAGTGATTGTCAGACATCACATTAAAATTCATTTACTGACAGTCATGAACTCTAAGGGAATCCCACTGCTTCCCTTCGCTGTTGTGTTTGTGTAAGCACGCTGCTCTAAAGATAGCTAATAGACATCCACCTCTTCGTGTTTTTTCTTAGGCTCATCCATCAAAATGAATTACAGTTGGCATGTACTGACTGCGCTATGAATTCCCACGGATTTTAGGAGAGCCCTTGACATGCTACTTTTTCCCCCTTCTCAAATGCAACAACGACAGTGATGGAAGTTTAATAATTGGGTGCAATTATTAGGTCTTCAGTCCAGAGACATGACACATTCTCTGACACCTGTTTTTGTAATTTACTCTGATTTGAACTGTCACTTCTACAGCTGAGGAAGCAGACGATTACATCAGTGCACCTTTTAGTCAATCAGTTTCTGACTGATTTGAAAGATGAAAGTTGTCGTAAAGGTTACATTTCTAATAAATTATGTCTGCATGGTTTCCTGGTGAAGAATCGCATAACTGTAGTTTTCTTGAATTTTGAGGAGTATTTTTAAATGCAATTATTCAACAACAACAAAAAAAACTGAATAAAAACGAAAGAGACTGGCGTTTTTTTTTAATGGGACAAAATATCACCTTTTCAGGAAGTTCTTTAACATTATGTTTATTTTCAATAAAAAGGGTCCGATTTCACCCCTTTTCACACTGTGGTGCATTGACACTAAATCAAATAAATAACACTCACTGAATAAAGGCTTCTCCTGTATCCTTAAATCGTTTTTTGCACCCGTGCTTTGAATTGCATATTTTTAGTTCTTTTGATGACTCAAGAGATGTCTGGCTCTAATTCTCCACGTCTGTCCTTTTGTCATTTTGTTTCAGACATCACTCGCCACCAGATTTGCACAGGAGGCCTTTGGGAAGCAGTACAAACAAACCATCGGCCTGGATTTCTTTCTGAAGAGAATAAGCCTTCCAGGTGAGACACCTTCATAATCTTTAGAGAGTGCTTCTCATTTTGAGAGACTGCGCAGACATATGTTGCACAACTGCAGAGATTATGTATTTTGAGAGCTAGACCAGTCAGCCTTGCTGGCAGAACACTGTAGATTTTGTATTTATTTTATATAACATGAACTTTAATAGGAACGTTCACGACACAAAGGTTCCTGTTGTTCCCTATTAGTCTCTGTCACTTATTTCTCCTCGTTTTTTCATTTCCAGGCAGAGTTTTTAATTAACGTCAATGCGGGAGCTGAATGTGACTTTTCTGCTAGCTCCTCATTGTCGAGTGTCTGCCACTTCTCAGGCTTATTCGCTCTGAAAGCTCTCCTCTCTTGAACAAACGGCACAATTTTTTATGCTCTCCACAAGCCCACTGGTCAGATTTATGCCCAAAGTAACAATTCATGCTTGAGTAAATGCAATTTTTGTGTTTATATATAACCCACTTGAAATGAAGGCACTTTATATATTCTCATCAAATCTAAAAATTTAATGTTTATGGCTTTTTGCTGCGTTTGAAAGAAAGTACCCTGTTTTAAAGTTTCTCTTTCTAAAATAGGGATTTTCTGCATTTAAATGTATTTTTTTCATTCTCAGCCAAAGCCTACGATCCAGAAATCTTTAAAGTGGCTCCATTATTTCATTACTAATAAAACAACATTAAGCCAGGCAAATTAAGTACTAAAAGTAAAAGTCATGCTGATTCGTGAGTTGCCTGAGGGACTCTGTTTTGATTTTGTGTCCGTTTCAGCTCAGAAGGCTTAGGAGAACTAAACCCCCAAAAATGTTGTGGTGGAGTCTGGTTGAAAAGAGCCAACTATCATCTCAGGCTGTGCTGAGCTACTTAATGTGAATCTGAACAAATGCTGTTAATTGTATGACCTCTCCTCTCTTTTCAACATTTTCTTTTCAGTTTGAAACCCAGTGATCCCTTGAGCATTAAAACTGTTGGCTCAGTTTAAATATAGATTTCGTACGTCTGTATCACTGGGGCGGCAACAAAGCTGGAGTCAACACCCGAGTTGTTAAATGGCCCATTTTCTGGGGAATTGGGTGTTGATGAACTGATGAAGAGGAGGGTGGCTCCTCAAGCTGGGTGGTCTCAAATTTTGTCAGGACCTCTGCTCGCCCTCGGTTTGGAGAGGTTGTGTGGGTCTCTATGGGGCTGTAAGGGCCTTCTGCAGCAGGAGGGAGAGTAGCATATAGCCAGCGCTGGCTCCTCTCCCCATGAAGGCCCAGCTTGTCAAACTTAATGTACATTTTCCAACGCAGGCAGAGGTGAGACGAGGCCGACTGGCACACAACAACCTCCTCTGTGTGTGCTTTTTATAACAATACTTCTTCCAGATGTCCCTGCCAAACCAGTGAGGTAAAGGCAGCGGACAGGGGCCTGACAGGAGCTAAGATCCACTTGATAAACTCTGTCAGACCTATTGGGCCTTTTTCTCCTCGTCAACGTCAAATCCCACTAAGATAAGCGATATTAGCAGCATGCTGTCTATTTGGCATTAACAATCAAATAGCTAGAGGACAAAATTTCACATTATTGGATCTGTAGATGAAATAATAAGAAAAAAAATATTTTTTTTCTACTGACCTTTTAAAAACTAAGACAATAAGCTCCCACCACTTTTGGTCTATAAATACATCAACCAGCATAATATTTTTATTGAACTTTTTTTTAGTTCATAAAAAGAGTCAGACAAAGGATAGGGATATATGCTTTAGCATTTAAAAAGAAATACTTGTATTTTCAGAACTGCTAAGTCACTCTGCAGCATAAGCCTCAAAAGTCAAAAAATGTACCATGAAGAGGAAAAAAAAGTATGTGTTGCAGGACCAGCCAAACCATGAAAAAAAGTGTAACTTGTACTCCCAAAAATATGGGAGCTTCATAATTCTTTCATGTTTCAGTTGAATTGAAACTTTCCGGCTCAGACAAATAATTTATGAGAATTTTTTATGCCACAAAAAATGGAATCAGTAGATCAGACCTGAGAGAAAACCATAAATCAATATTGACCAGCAAAAATCAGATCGGTGCATCTCTAGTTTTAGTGTTTCAGTCTTGCGCACTTGCAGAATGACAGTGGCTGTGTTGAGTCGGCACAAGCCTTTTTAAAACACAAAGAAAGCTGGTGTCTGAGCATGCTGGGTGGGTGGGGTTGGCTCTTTATGACACCAAGGAGCTGTAATTCATTGCGCTCCCTGGTGTAACTTGACGTTGACAGTGTATAGTCTAGCTGTAGCGACTGTGAACCTCAATGCTTCCTGTCTTTTATTTTAAAAGAGGACTTCTGAAGGGGTCGACTCATCCAGTCGTGTCCACAGCGAACGCTCTCATCCCCATCGGAGCTGCAGGCTGTCACTTAAACACAAGTTCCTCACTGTCCGGTCCTCCCTCTTCCTTTTTAAACCCTTTTCATTTTCCGAAGGAAGAAAATATTTATTTGGTTTTTGGTCTTTCACTTCCCATCATTTAACTCTTCTTTTCTCTTTCCACAAGCATAAGCAAAACAGTCTTCTGTGCCTTTACTATTGCGTTTAATTATTGCTATTTTCCTTAACAGCACATAATTGTCCTCACTTTACCTACTTGGCAGGCGATGGAATAATGCAAACAGGGAAATAAAAAGTCAGTGAGACTTTTAAAATTAGAGGGTAAGCGGACATATTCATTCCCCTCTATCTCTCGGCTTGATATACTTGGATCTTAGCTACATATAAGCTGCCAGTTTAGGAGCCCCTAGCATGAAAGATTAATTACTGCTTTATTGTTTTCATTTTGTGTGAAAAAAGTATTTAATATACCAAAAGAAAAAGAAATCTGCTATGCAAAACATAGGCTGTGGTGGAATCCATCCATCATTTCCACAGGACTATGGTGTTTACTGAAAGAAAATCCTGGAAAGAAATCCTTAAATGTCAGGCAGATCATATTTTATCCATTTTTTTAGCTGACAGAGTATTAACATTGTAACTTTGATCAAGATATTTATATCTTGAAAAATATTTGTAATGCTGTAGTAATCTATTTCTGACTGATGCATAGTTCAAGTTTTTTTTTTTATATCTTTGCTGCCTGTTGCAACTTTTTATTCTAAGAACTGTAACCAGTAAGAAAAAGGTGGACTGTAGGTTTATTTATTCTATTGTAAATGTAATATTTCTTAATGATTAACCTATTTCTGTCTTCTATCTTTATTCCAGGAAATTTGAATGTGACCCTGCAAGTGTGGGACATTGGAGGCCAAACATTAGGGGGCAAAATGCTGGATAAATATGTATATGGAGCTCATGTAAGTTCACTTTTATGTTGTTGATCTTTGAACAGTATGCTTCTTTGCTTGTAGTTTGTTGAACCACTTGAAGCACAAGAAATATAACTATTATAACTACTATTATATACAATCAGATAGTCTTAGATTTCCGTTCTTAAAACATCGTCAGCAGAAAATGAGAGCCTGTCACTTCTTTGCTCTTTTGCTAAATAATATATAAAATTTAACATCTACAATGGATATTGACGCTCAAAAAGCATTAAAAAGGAAAATTTCTACTTGCATAATAATCTAATAATTTTTTTCAAACCGAACCAATATTTTGAGATTTTATATGTAAATTATATTTTTCCCTTTTCTCCTGTGAAAAAAGGATATACATTTTATTACAAATAAAAACAGAAACAAACAAATCTGAAGAGGCCTCTGACTGAAGACTGTTGTATGAAAATCTCATGACTGTTATGACATAAGAACAGCTTGTTATCCAGGCAGCAGAGATGATATTTCACAGCAACTTGTCCTGCAAGCACCGCTAGTCCACCTCATCTGCTTTTGCCGCTCCTGTTTAAATCTCTAACTGGCTGTTTGGTTAGAAAGCCGAGCAGAGAGACGCTGGAGTCAGGGATTTGATCTTTGCCCATGTTGATTGACGGAAGAGACAGTTTGAACTTATTCCCTCTCTCTTGATTTTTGACAGAACACTTGGACTTATACTGAGTTCAAAATACCCACAAGTAGACTATTTTCATATTAAGTGAGTCCTGAATGACAGTTTCAGGTGTATGAACGCTTTTGCAAAGTGCTATTTCTATTGAAAATGCATCCATAATCGCATTTAATAAAGAGCCGCCTGTAGCAGTAGGTGTCAGGATAAATATACACAAGTATGGGGCCCTACTAATACTGTGAATGTTTAAAGTTTGTTCCAGGGTACCAGCTATATGAATGTATAACTTTTCAACTTAACAAAAAAGGTGTTTTTTTTTCTTCTGCCTTGATGGGGGAACTTTCTCAACATTTTCCAAAGCATACTAAAAGTTTAATCATAAATCATGTATTTTTCCTGTTCTTTCCTTCTTGTCATACATCTTTGCCAATTTATAACACTTTGCTTACTTACTCCTGTGCTTAAGTTTTCTCATCAGAGTTGCATAAAACTTAACGCCTTTTGTTTGGCACTGAATATCCTGTAATCAATCATGGCTGTTCAGAAAGGCCCTGGATAATTGTCGGAGGTCTAACCTGTCATCGCCAACATTACGTGTTGTGACAGTGCGTGTCAGTTGAACAAAAAGCAACAAAAAGCTTTTCAGTCATGTTGCATCATGCTGTAAAAGGAGAGTTATTTTCCTCTGCACTCACTGCTTTCCAGTTCTTCGATAAGTAAAAGTTTTAGTATTGATAACGATGGCAGAGCAATCAGTGTTATTGATCTTAATTTCAGTCAGCAGATTTTGCAGGTTTTCTGTCTCTATAATTGTTATTTTATTTTTATGTTTATGTAAACACCCGACTGTTCACCCAAACATGAGTCTGTTATTGTCTCGTGACTTAGTTTTTTTTTCCACACTGTTCTGGATTACTGAGGGTGAAGAAAACTGTCTCTAAGCAGACAGCCTACATTCTTTGACCCAGAGGAGATGACCTAAATTGACCTCAGTGAATCTGAATCATGAATGACAAATTATGAAGTTCACTGTAAAAAGAGAAGCAGTGCCACCTACTGTTTCTATTTTTACTTGATATTTATCATCAATCTGGCTGAGATAAAGTCAAACAGAAATGTATGTTTTATTTTCATTTTGCCATAATTTAATGCATGTTTGTCAAATCAAAAACTAATGATATTTTTTTTTCTTTTCTGGTACAGGGTGTTCTGTTAGTATACGACATCACAAACTACCAGAGCTTTGAGAACCTGGAGGATTGGTTCAGCATGGTGAAGAAGGCAAATGAAGAATCTGATATCCAGCCTGTCGTCTTCTTGGTGGGGAACAAAAGTAAGTATGTCATTCACCTACAGACACAATGTCTTGTAAAAGTATTTATACCCCTGTTTGTCATGTTGCAATCACAAACTGCAATGTATTTTAATTACATTTTATGTTATCGATCAAAATGAAGTAGAGAATTATTGTGAAGTGTAAAGAAAATAATAATGTTTTTTTTTTACATTCACTCTCCTGTACCTGAAAGCCTTGAAGTCACCTACCAGCTATTCTTTGTTGGCCTCAGAGGTTTCCTAGAGAACGTTGGCCTACAAACAGTCTCATAAAACCACACTGCTTAGGAAGGAAGTTAGGTTTTAACAAAAATATTCTAAGCTTTGGAAATCTCATGAAGGACTGTTCAACCAACCTTCCAAAAACTGAAAAAGTATGGGGAGACTTCACGTCTGTGAAGACATGGCTGTCTACCTAAACTGACAAGGAGTGATCAGTGAAGTGGTCAAAAGGTGGCCTATTGTAACTCTGGAGAACAACCCTTTGACATAGAATTTCATCCATGGAGTGATAGCAGCATCATGCCAAGACGAGTCTATTTTGCAGCAGAAACAGGAAAACTGGCCAGAGCTGATTGAAAAGTGGATGGAGTTACATGCAGTGAAATCCTGGAAAAAAACAGAAGCTGAGAGGGACGAGAATGTGCCAGAAGTTCATCTCTCAACAGAACGGTGGCTCTGAGCGTAAAGCTACAATAAATGATTTGCCCAAAGTCCAACTCAGACTTTATGGAGTTGGACCAGAAAATGTATTTTTTTCTCCACTCAATCTGACTGAGCCTGAGCCATGGTAGCTGGTAGTGATATGCAACTCTAATGATAGAAAATGGTTTTAAGCCAATAATCGGCCTTTAAAAAATTCAGACTTTTACTTTGGAAAATATTTCAAAACTGTGCAGGTTTCCTTCAACTTTTCAATTATGCACTAATTTGCCTTTTCTGTCATAAAAAGCCCCTCAAGAAAGACATTAAAGTTCAAGGGATTTCAGTGCTTTTACAAGACACTGTAAGTTTAGCGCTTCTCTTTAAAAACTGTGCTTCATATTGTTTATGAAACATTTATTTCAATTAGTTATGACTAAAATTAGGTCCAATTTGTTAGGCTGAGCTTGTCTGGATGAATTTCTTTCTGATGCATATTTTTTGCATTTGTGTGTTTGCATGTGGAGGAGTGAGTGTTTTGATGGTAGCAGATGTGTTTGTTGGAGCATCCAGATAACTGATTGGTGTGATAAGAGAGTTTTAGAGCAATGGGAATGCTGGTGTTTGTGAACTCATGGGAGTGACTGACTATGATTTAATATCCCTCAGCCAACAGACCCAGGTTACCGCTTATCAGCAGCTCTTTCCCTCCTAGTTGGTACCCGTCTGCTCGACCCCGACACCCCCCCACCCCTCCTATCCCGTCCCACGTAGTCGCTTAAGGTGAGGAACTCGATGTTAACCAGATGATTCTTCTCCTATCAGTCTGCACGCCTTCTCCTCCATCTCCAAAATATAGACCAATAATGAAGGCTCGTTTTAAACATCCTCTTGACAAATGTGGAGTCATGGCTGCCGCTGTGTTATTGTAAAGTAAGGCGTTTGTGTGTGTGTGCGTGTAATGGCAACTGTCCACTTTCCCGAGCAATGATGAACAGTCAACAGAGCGGTCCTGCACACTGAAAGCTCCCTAATGTTACTCAACAGGGACCATAGGTCATGCTTTAATTCAGCTGTCTGGAGCAGATTCTCTTGTCTTCACATCCGTTGCAATTTCGGATACCCTGGCTTAGGCTCTGGGCGCCTCTGTATTTAGGCTAGATTTTAGATGTGTGGGTTAAGTGTGCATACTGTAATATTTAGGTAGTCACATCACTTTGTCAGGCTCTGTAGTTTCCCACCTACATTTACGGTCTCACCCTAATGGCTACGGCACTGCTAATGGTCCATGTTTGTTTTTTTCTGTTCCTAAAGGCTGAAAAAAGAAAAACAAACCACATGCAGATTGCCCCTTCAGGAATAATCAGTTATTTTACAAGACTACATGAATCTTTGAACCCTGCCAAAGACTCTTGTCATTTTTCAGGAATCTTGAAGTTTGACAGTGTGTTGTGATGTATGTGATGACTTGAAATTAACATTTTTTCACAAACCACAAACTTGAATAATTTCACAAGGAAAGACCAACAGTAGTGCATAACTGTGAAGTGGAAGGAAATGCAGAATTTTCATAGTTTGCAAACAAATATTAGACATGTTTGGAATGTTTTCCCAAAGCCTTGTAGGGACACAAGAAACATTTAGAATAAGATAAAGCTCATGAGATCAAAATGTAACAATTTTCTCCACAGCATATAAAAAACACCAGACACTGCAAACAAAAAGAACAAAAATGAGAAACACTAATGAAGATCTATTGACAATCTTCTGGACCATACCGCTACTGTTAGAGGCACACGATAAGATAAACTAAGAATACAGCTAATCTTAAACTAAAAACTAAATTAGACTAAAGTTGAAGCTTAAACCACAACCCTAGGATGTGCCGTCTCTACAGTGAAACATGGTGGTGGTAGCATCATTGTGTGGGAATGTGTTTCATTAACAAGGATTAACACATTTCTTTTGCTTGTCAGAGTTGGCGTAAGATAAATGGTGGCAAATGTGAATTGTTCTCAGAGCTTGTAAAACGCTGAAGAGTAGGAGGTGAGGAGTATGCGAGATCTTGCCCATCTGCCTACATATTGCCTGCATATTGCATTGCCATGTAAAATTCAAGTTTATAACACCTGGAATGTATTAACCAACAATTTCTGCACTTTGAACAGTCCTTTGCGAAATGAATACTGCACACATGATGATTTCTTTCTGATCTATCGTACAAACTAAACACAGTTAGACTTGAGGGCTGTGAACTAAAGTTGTTTAACAAATGGGCAAACATTTTTAGCCTTTACATGTGCAAACTGGTACAGATACCCTAAAAGACTTGCAAAACTGTGAAAGTCTAATTGTGGACTCAAGAATTAAAATCAGTAAAGCACAGGCAATGAGGCTATTTTATATTGACTTCTTCTATTTTATTCACTATGTACACTCTCCAATTTCTTTTCTCGCTTCTGTGTCTGAGTTTTCATTCTCCAAGAATTGCAGCTTTGCTCTGCCTCCAACTTCTATCCTTGGCAGACATTAACAGTAAGTTGGGCAAATGAATACACCACATTCTTTTCAAGCAAAGTTTAGATTTCAGATGGTTCCCATGATGTTGCACAGAGAGAGGCAACATGTTTGTGACTGCTGAAATAGAAGTACAGCCATAACAAGGAGCTTAGCAAAACAATTCAGATTTATGTCTCTGTGAGGGCTCCTATCTGGGGAGATTGTGGTGTTTAAACCACTCAGGCTGTTTTTATAGGCTTTCCAATGAGTTAAACGTAAGGAAAACATTGATTGTAGACGGTGTCCTCTTAGTGAGACTTAATGAACAAGTCAAAATACATAGTTTTGTGTATTTGAGAGTTTTCTGGAGTTTTTTATGGGGCATTTTAAGGGGTATTACACCATGGTGTTTTATTACTACCATTACCTCTGCTAGCTGATAACAAATACATTTCCAGAATAACTGTGACTGCAATCTGGTTTTTGTAAATCATTTAGGGTAACTAAATCATCAGTGCCATTCTTGCCTCTAAATGCTGGCTTGAGTCTTTTGTTAAATAACTTGTAACAATTCAGACTGAAGCAGATTTCTCAGGGAACATGTGTGTGGACACCATTATTTATGCATCGAAACGTATACACACACTTTAGTAAAAAGACACTTGTGAAGTTTCTGAGAACACATTAGTAATGGAAGATTGCTCAGTTTATCCAAACATGCTACAAATGTGCTTACAGTGCTGCTTCATGCAACTCAGTATGATACACAAGAACTTTATAGTAAAGTAGGCATAGACCACTGTAATGTCCGTAAGAAACTATAACCCTCCGTAAAAATACTTAGGGTTACAGTATTTATCCATAAATTAAAAACAAAACTGCATTAAGGTTTTTATTTAAAATAGACAGGCAACAATTATTTCTGTTGCTACTTGAATGGATAAGATATATTTAGCATTTTAATATTGATACATAGAGAAACAGAAGTATGCCAAGATTATATTGGTTGGTTAACAGTGGTTGTGTTAAGCTGTTTGCTTAGCAGACACAGTTTTGGTAACTTGCTCACTGTAGTTTTTAAACAGTGTTACCTTAATCAGAGTGATGGACCACACTTCTGTCTGTTAACCTGAAACTGTCTTGTGGACTTATTTCAGCCTACTGACTGGCTATGCACAGTAAAAGGTGGGGGAAAGTCTTTCTATTCCACATAAAGTCAGGGGGAACAAAGAAACATCAATCTCTTCGGAATCTGATTGAATTAGCTTAAAACTGTAGGAATTATATTGGGGAATTTTGATCTACTTTGAATTCGCAACTTCTCAAATCTAAGTGTACTTTTCAGAAACTGGATTAATATATACAGGGGAGCTGTGGTGTAGTTTTTATTTATTTATTTATTTTTACAAAAGTTCCAAAAAGTTGGATTCCGTCACTCTTCATGTCAAAATCACTCTGGTTATTTTTAACTGCCTCTTCAGTCAGATTATGACTGTAAAAACACATGGAAAATGTAGTTATCATTGGAACTCTAAATATAAACATGCATTTATATATAGCATATTTCTCATACTTATGTAGCATACATTTATTTAAAAGGTTGAGTATTACTTCTAAGTGGTTTACGTGACTGCTCAAACCTAGTTTACATATTTCTTTTTGGACATTAAGCCTGTGTCGTTTGTCTGCCCAATTTGTTTTCATTAAGTGGTGATCGCAGGACCCCTCGCTCAATCCCCACCCATCACCATTCCCACTGCCATGCTCTCTTTCCCTCAGGAACTCTGGAGCATCTATCACAGGCTTGCACAGCCCTTATTTGGGTGACTTAAATGGGTTCACGTCTCTTAACCCTTCCTCATCACTCATGTTTTTTTGCTCTGTGGTTCCATCACTGTTCACTGGCGATTCACTCAGGCCTGCCATGGGAAATGTTATCTGAGAGATAAGGACTTGGCGCTGAGAGAATATGCACCCTTAAAGATGGCTTACCTTCCTTTTTCTTTTGCTCTTGTAGTTTCTTTTCTTCCTCAAGCGTCTATCTGTCATCATCTCTAAGAACATACTTGCGCATTCATTTTCATCCTTGTGCAAACATAGACTCTTTCAATCACGTGCTTCTACACACTCTTTATGCTTATCTCTCTCAGTGGTGGACTAACACCTCAGTTGTTGCCGCCTCTGCTTACAGTAATGTCTTTTCATTGCTCTGTCTCTCTGTTGTGTTAAATAACATGCATGTGTTTGTTTTCTGCATGCTAAGGCAGATCTCACTGCATACCGTTACCCGTTGCACTTCTCTCGCCCCAGGTTTCCGTTCAGCTGTGTGAAAGTTCAAGTAAAACATGGATATCCTTTAACTCCACATTTCTCACCAAGCATGTCTTTGCCCAACAACATTGTCAGTCTTGAGTTGTTTGCCCTCTTGGCTTGGCCTTTGGTGGATTTGAAGCCCACCCCTCTCCCCAGCTCTCCCTACCCTGTCACCTCTTTGCCCCTGTAAAGCTGCCACAGTTCCTGTCTGTTCAGTGTAGGCCTGCACATTTCTTAATAGAGAGATGCTCAGAAGTCCAGGAGCGCAGAGGAGCTCAATGCACTTCTGTTTTTGGTTTAGCTCAAAAATGTTTTTTCTGGCTCAACCCACTCGTACTTAGGTCCTCTTACAACAAACTAAAAGGTCCTAATTGCCCCCAGGGGAAAGGTTTAGCCACAATAGACATGTGGTGGGACAAAAGCCCAGTACTCATACCCAACAACCCCCCCACCCCAGATAGGAGGGATGAACACGTCAGCAGTGTCTGTTTTGCTCTGTGGGCAGCAAGACCACAGGTTCTACGCTGTAAAACATTATATATACAGCATATAGACCCAGTAAGGCGTAGTGTATGGTTGGGTAGAGACCTGGAATGTTTACAGTTTACAGCAAATCCAATCTTTCCTGTTTCTCTTCACATTTTATTCAAGGTAAAGGGTCATACTGAACGTGTGTATCAAATTTTCTTGCTAACCGCACTGACTGTAGGCTGCTGTCTGTCTGCAAATCTGGAAAAGATGGGAAATGGGGATTCGGGTTACAAGATGGAGAGAGATGAATAAAGAATTAAAGTTGCATTACGCTGTGGGTTATAAATCAGTGTAAAATCACTACTGCAGAGACTTGTACTCATCATTAATTAAGACATTTGTTCCAGTTTTGGGATTATGAGGGATTGACAATGTATTGGCAGTTTTTCTCATTTACAGTTCTGCTCTGTTTGTCCATGCAGAATAATGTAAATGCTGGGATTTAATTGTAAAAAAATTTTTGACCTTGCATTTGTCTCTCTTGATTCTTACGCCTGTTGAAACATGGAAAGTCCTCATTCATTCTAGCCAACCATAAAGCAAATATTGTTGCACATGCAGTAGATGATCAGTCTTCGAATAGCTTCTTGTGTGGTAAGTCATGGGCCATTTGAGTTGCACAGCACAGCTTAGCCAGCTGACCGAAGTGCAGCCTGGAACCCTCATCACACTCAGCCTATACTTTATTTCTTCACTGCTTCACAACATTGATATGGAGGAATTCCTGGAAGGGCCCGTGCTGACACAGGACTGGGCAAATAACTGATTGATGTGAATCCACAGGCATATATTACAGTATATATGTATGCGAAAAAGCAACAGAGGTATTCCACTTTTTTTTTGTTGCTATATTTGCTAGTTTTTCATGATTTTAAATATGACATCACATCTTTGAAACTAGATTCTGCTTCGTATTTTTACTTTGAAGGTGTTTATTCAGGTAGATGTGATCAGAACGCTTTCCACATTAGGGTTCGCTGCCGAGACATCTGTGGCCAGTCTAACGCATCGATGTCCATGTGGAGACTTCATAATCACAGATAAGACGTATGGAGATGAGATGCATATAATCTTGAAAACCTTCCCATGCCCTGTATAATTATTATAGTTATGCTGCCGGCTCACAGAGGCAACCATTACTGGTCTCCCATAAAAGTCCACTTAGTTTAACAGCAACAGGAGAGAGCAGAGGACATGGCCAGTGAAACCCCGGCCTGCGTCTTGTGCGGTCGGCTCAGAACTGGGCTTTTTGTTCACTTTTCATGAGTCCTTGGAGCCCGTTAACCCAACCTGCGAGGCCCTTGGCCCCATGTTTTACTATACCAGTGACAGCCCGGTACTCCAGCTTGCTCTCCGCCTGCAAAGCTACCGCTGGACGCTTTGCTATACATTCCCTCACCGGGGAGGAAGACCGCATTGTTTTAATAGCCACTGCAGAGTATCTGATTATGCTTTAAAGTGTGAATTCATGTGCATGTGTTTGCACGTGTGTTTGTGTCCACACATCATTTGGCGAACAGCGACCGAATGACGAGATGATCTGTGATCAATGAACTGTCGACAGAACACTTCTGACCTAGAGAAAAGCAAGTCCCGCGACGGTGCTGGCCCGTTTCAGGCCACCGGGGCAGGGGCACCGCTGCACAAAGAGGGCTCTGTCTCTGTCAGGAACCCCCCGAGGACTCCTGCACGGGCCTCGCTCTCCTCGACAACACCCAGCCTAGCTAACAGCACTTCATCTGTCTGTACTCATTCAGAAAAGCCAAGATAATATTATCAACTTACCTTCACACTTAAACATACTGATTATTATTTCTAATAATTCTGCTGCAAGTTTAGATTAAGTTAGACAATGTCTGAAGTCAGGAAAAAATTGTTACCACATTGGGCAGGGACATTTCTACTCTAATTTTACTTTCCTCTTCTATAACTGGCTGCTCGGGCTTTACTACAGTAAGTTTCAGATTCTCCTGTAGTAAATTAAGTGTTCCAGCATTTTAAAAACAAACTGCAAACTTTAGACAATACCTACACTGTTGCATTCTAATGAAATGGACTCTTATTTGATTTCTGAAAAGGTCCTTAGTCTGAAGAAATCAGTGAAACTTCTCGTCATTTCACTTCATTTCTCAAATGAGAAAATAAGCACCAGTGTGTAATTTTCATAAGGGGGAAAAAGTTGCCATTTTTTGCATTATGTTGCATGTATTATATGTTCAGCATCATTCTAATCGGGGTATAAAAACCACAGTTTTAAGAGCTCTCTTTGAGTCATGTTGGACTCAGTCATTTAAATGCTTCACATAAAATCCAGCAGTTATTTTGTTTTATTAGCCGCATGTGCTGTGAAAGTTAAATCAGTGTCTAATTCAATCACACATCACATCAGGATGATTTATTATACATTTACTAACTTTTTAAACTGTTAAGCATTTTCCTGTATCTTTTACCAGAAAGTTTATTGACTGAATAAAATGCCGCTTACAATTAATCTTACATGAGGAAAAATGACTCTTGCTTCTTTCAGACCCCTGCAGTTATATACGATTGTGGGTTATTTAACATCCTAAGTGACCATGTACTCGTTGTTACGTTTTGTGGCTTTTTAAAATGTATTGAAGTATGTGGTGAAATTTAAGAAACTTATGCGACTGAATGTGTAATTGCAAAGTTAGTTACTTTATGTTCCACTAATGACTCTTGAAATGCATACAGACATACAGTAGAACCTTTTTAGTCCTGCTGTATTAACAAAATCCCTTGATTTTAGGTGTTTGGCATCCCGTTTTACTTTGAGTGAATTATTTTATATTCTCATGGTATGATTAAAAATGATTTAAAACATACTTTTAGTGTTACAAGAGAATTGAGAATTTCTTCTGAAATTTCTGGATTAATTATTCAGTTAAGGTTATTCATCACGGATAACCGTGACTGCTCTTTTCACACTGGATGAACCGAGAAGCACATTTTCAATTCCACAGCTTTAGCAAATGGAAATGTTTTCCTCTTCAGCCATTACACTGTACAAAAAAAGACTTCTGGCTGTACTGCTGACTGTATGTTTTGGAAAGTCGATTTCTTGCAGCAACGTTTTGTTGTCAATTCTAAAAGTCATTTCGGCAATAATTTATATTGTACTTTTAGTTGTTTGTATTTATGTTTTAATGTGTAGCGTCCATAAGTTTTTCATAGTATGCTTGTCGTTTGTCTGCTCATGCAACAAACAAACTTTCTTATAGGCTAGTTTAATTGAATTTTTTCCCCGTTAAAAATATCCAAGACAAATTTATCGTGGTTTAGTTTTGAAAAGCATAATTTGTAATTTATTAGATGTGACAGGAATTGGAAAAAATGAAAATGGCATAAGACATCATAACGTACAAAATAGGATCAAGTGGCAACTCCAGCATGAGGGAAAAAAAGTAAATAAATAAAATAGTCCCAAATTTTTTTTCTATTTATATAAAAGCCTTAATATTCAACATGTAAATGCCAACCATGTCCTTTTGATTTTATTTAAACACCATATTGCAGTTAAATAAAGGTGATAGGTAACAGTATAGTAGTCTTAAAACAGCCACAAATAAACAGTAGCCTGAATAAAGCACATTATTAAAGGTAAGCACAGCATTGATCAAACCAATCTGGGTCCTTATTTTTGTCTGAAGGTTTCTTCATAGAAAAAAACAAAAACATTTATTACATAACATGCAGCTTGTAACCTGGCTGATTTGGTATAAAAACACCTATAGCTTCATTAAAGCACCTTTAGTTCTAACATTCTTTTTGTGACAATAGATATATTCAGACAGGCAGATTTGTTGTTGTTTATTAAAGTAAGGAGCAAGTGTCTCAATCTTGTTTTTTTCAGCTAAATGGTACCTAGCAGTAGCAAGTGAGGCAGGACAGTGCTGTGTTACTCTATGCCCCAAACGGCTGAAGAATACTTCAGTGTCTCTGGCAAATGAATTGTCTCCGAGACAATTCATTAAAGGAACTTTGAACTGTACAAATGGTATGATAGAACGTTTCATCTTTTTAAAAACTGGAGTTGTTGAGGCCTTGATATATCTTGATGCTGGTGACCATCCCATTCCTAGTTCCAAGCACCACTAAGGAATATATCCTATCATTAAAATCTGTCTTTTGAAAAAAAAAATAATACCATGTAATGAAATGCTTATTAAGTCTAGAAAATTCTCTGAACAATATTCTTTGCATATTTGGAACATCTAATAATGCTATACAAGAACTGTACATACAGCTCTTTTAACCTTTAACAACCACTTAATGGTTAATGCTGCCCTTAAGGTTCACTGTACCCTATTAAACTACAGAACTCGAGATTTGTTAAAAGATGTTTTTAGAGTCAATGGTCCATGAAGATTTAAGTGAAGAATTGGACTGCAACATTGTAAGTCATGCCATTAAGGTCTGTATTAAAGTTGATTATCCTTGCCTATAGATTCATGGTTGATATTTTTGGGAAACTGAGGCAACAGGGTTTTAAAGGCATAGTGTGAGGTAATGTTGGAAGTGATAGGGTCTCCCCTGGGGTTGATTAAGCTCAACCTTGTAACTTTCACTTAATGGGATATGACCCTGTAGAGCCTCGAGACTGACTGCACACTCACAACTAGCCATTACTAACACACACAAACACATAGGGGCACACACACTTCATACATTCCACCTTAAGTCCTCATAACTCCCTAACGCACCAACTGCTGTTTGGTTTAAAACTGGGCTGTCGGCAATTAACTGTGTTATTTCAAGCTTATTCTCTGGCTGTTGCTCACTGAATAAACTGTTCCAATTGCTCCCCAGCAGCCAACTGAACAGAACAGTGAGTAGGTGTTTCTGTTATCACAGAGTGCTTTTGAATAACACACCAAGGATTTCACAATCTAGTCCAATTCACTCCATGATTTCAGCTTAGTTAGCCAATGTTAACCTATTATCTGATAGTTTTACTAAAGCTGGATCTGTCAATGTTTTTTTGATTTAAAAACACAGTATGCCAAACCTGGTGCCAAACTTTCATGCTAATTTATTTGATCAGCTGAAGATAGCTCTAAGCCAGACAATTATCAGAGTAACATATACCTTATGAAGGCCTAGATTAAAAATGACAATTAAGACTTTGATGGGCTGCTGATAACAGTAGTTTTTACATCTTAACAATACCATGCTAGTTTTATATAACTGTCCAAAAAACATTTTTCATTAAATTTCATGAAAAGTAAATGAGGAATAAATGGAGCTAAGCAATATTTGACGAGTGGACTGAAATATTTCTTCCAGCACAGTGTAGTGGGTAATAGCTTAGTCAGATATTATCATCAGCTGTAGCAGACTGAATAGTGATATTGCAATGATTTTTTTTTTAGGCTTTATGTCCCCATCACACAATTTCAAAGAGAAAGCCTGTAGCATTAGCCTCACAGCTCTCATGTGTATACCATGTATACCATTCATGTATGCTTCAAGTTAATCTGCAACTTGCATATTAATCTCATGCAATACAATGTTATCACTCTTATTTACCTAATGAAGACAGACTCACCTCAGGATGACGGTTGCTTGACAATAAAAGTAAAACTAATCTCATTGACACTGGATGTTTGGATTTGTTATTTACTGTTTTTCATCTACTTACAGTTGTGCATGCCCAAGATAATTCATGCCCTTGGCAGACTTAAGTTTAAGTAATCTTTTAATTTCACCAACATATTTCTTGTGATTTGAAGTAATTAATATTTCTAAGTGGCAAAGACAGGAGGCCTTCCAACCTCAATTAAAATTAAATATAAGACACATCTTAGATAATGCATCTTGATAATGCATAATGGACCTTGTTTATCTTTTGACATAGGCGTGTCTCATTTCCTATCAGAAGGAAACTTCTTTGTTGAATAAAAATAATTGTCCAAAATAATTTTTAGCTTACCTATCAAAAACCTGGTGTTATCTATGTATGGGTTTTAGTAAAAATATTGCTACAAATATTCTTGTCTCTTTTTCGTGATCAAAATGAAAGAGACAATAGATTGCTTTGTTTCTACACAATAAGATTATTCTGATCAGTAGTAATCAGGTTATGAATCCACTTCATTTTCTAAAATTCAACAGAAATAAAAACCCTGTATCTATGTCTGCCGGGTTTCAGGATAATCGGCTCTGCCAGTGAGTGGATTCTTTCCAGGAAGGAGTTCAGCTGAGATCAACATTAGACTGTAACTGGTGGAGGAGATATTTTCCTCTCATTTGGTCTTACCCTCATTTAATAGGTCACTGCTCTAACAAACTAATTATTTATGGTAAAAGCCTAATTCATCCAGCAGATATTAATCTCTAACCGTTGTCTGGTAATTCAGCCCAACCACAGAAAGACCATTTAAATAAACACTGATGGTGACCAGAGAGAGGGAGGGCAATCGCTCATGACGAGTGATGATCCTCTCTACTATCTCTATTCTCTCGGAGGCCTAAACAGTTTATTTCGTGTTTGCAGTCACTTCCTAGAGGTTGTTAAGCTGATGCACAGTTTGACAGAAACGGAGGGAAACCAGATCATTGGAGGAAGATTGTTTTGACCTGATAAGTAGAGAAGGGTACATTAGGGAGAAAAATGGAGTAAAACACTAAAACATCTAGGATTAGCCTTGTATTCAGTTTACACAGAACACGGTGTAGAAAACATTTTACGTACAAAAGTAGATATTATTCTCTGACTAATTGGAGCTACATAAATGTTTATTGGTTGTGATCCTTACCATTTACAGAGTCTTGATGATAGTCTAGCTAACTTGTCCATCAAGATAAACAGTATTTTGACAAATAAATCTCACCATGTACAAGATTAATAATTCACAAACGTTTGGAGAAATTTTATTTTCTCCAAACTTCGGGATAAAGATTGGCTCTAAGGGCTGAGTCGGTCGGGCTGGGGCGCGAAGCGGGGCAGGGTGCGCGTCGCG
>CAEGAF010190565.1:0-10223 GCA_903067075.1 Micropoecilia bifurca | reverse complement strand
TTTAAGTTTTTCAAAATTTTGAAAACCGTGTATTAGGAACACCAGTCCAATTTCTATCACTTGTGATTCGTATGCTACTGAATTGCTTCTTTTGCATAGCAAAAGCTTTTGGCTTGCACCATCCATCCATCCATTTTCTTTACACCCTTGTCCCTTAGTGGGGTTGGGAGGTGCTGGTGTATTGGCTTGCACATACAATAAATTGAGATGTATTGTGTAAACGTTCAATTTACCCCTACAAGTCGCGCTGGTGACTTCCATTTTTGACAGCAGCAGCTCCGACATATGGAGCTTTGCTAGGGAGAACTAACAGAAAGTTAATCTGCCCCGGATTCCCATGGCTTGTCCAAACTCCCCCCCTTTTAATAAACTAGGTCACAACTAAGCACAGCCAATCTACAAGAAGAAAAAGCCCCATCAACTAAAAATAAAAGTGTTGTACATAAAGGGATGAAAAAAGCAGGAACAAAACTCAAAATTAGATCTCTTTGTTCTAAATTAAATCTGGAACATTCAGGTCTTAATTCTGCCACTGCGCTGCAAAGGGGTGGAAACTGCTCGCAGGCCAAGAACACCATTGTCTTTGGTTCGACAATAAAAGAAGAAAGCCCTGTATAGCCTAAAAGCACAAGCCTGCCCACAGCCGTACACACAAACACGGAGCTGGTGTAATCCACTATAGACATAAGCTGCAGAGTGTAATTGAAACAGTGCTGACAGCAGTGCAAAGACGAAACAGAGGCGCAGTGGAAGGAGGATAAAAATGGCACCAGATGGTACTTTTCTTGGGGCTTGTGCATCTGTGAGAAACTTTCTTGGGTTATGTTTGTGTTGCAAAACCCCCGCTGATAACTCAGCGCTCAGGGGTGCGAGAGCTGACCACCTCACCTCTCCGCGTCCATCCTCTCTCGGCTCTCTACCGGCAACCCCGCAGGCTTGCCGTTTCTCCCCCCTGCGCTCAAAGACTCTGCACCACCTCGGATGTGGCCTTCTCAGGAAGGGAGGCTGAAAAAGAGCGAATGTGGAAAGAGTAGTGGAAGGGATGTGAAAGATGAGACAGATAGGGGGGGGGCAGATTGGGTTATGTTTTCATGTTCGCAGCCTGTCCCTTTGAAGTATACACCAAAACAACCTGAGGCCCACAGCAGCCAATCCCAGTAGTTGACATGACAGTCGGCTTGGCAGCCATAGTACCCGCTGGAGACTCCACTCCGCCTCTTTTCCCGCCTTGTCCTGCCATGCCCACCGCCATCCCCTTCCTTATCCTCTACCTTTCTGGCGTTCCACGCTTCCTGCCTCTCCCCTGCCCTCCCTGCCCATCTCACATGCCAAGGCATGTTTGGCGCCCCAGTATCAAGCCTCTTTTTTCTGCCAACCGATCTCAATGTTTATGCCAATGATCTTGGAAACAATCATACACTGTGGAACTGGCACACCATATGTAACAGAAACGATGCCCACTTACACTAAAGTTTCTAAATAAAAACGATAGGCTGGGAAATGCCTCTTGGTGCTAGCAGGGTTCCTATGCAGCCTGGAAAAGTCTGGAATTTGTTGCAAGGGCTGCACAAGTGTGGAATTATACAATAAAGCGTGAAAGAGCACTTGTGTTTCTTGACTCTATTTTCTCTCTAAAAGTTGGTAGTAGGTAGGAGTTTGTACTGTAACCAGTGAGTTACCGATTTCAACCTCAAGTTTGTCTCAGTTGTTATGGGGCACACTTCATCTGCCTTGCAGACTAGTAGTGGGTTACTGACTGGATGTACTAGGTGGAGCAAATAAGGTGTCACAGAACAACAGGTCATTTACCATTCAGAATTTAAAAGCTGTATTCATCTTCATCTAACTTTATTTATCCATCTCTCCATATGGTTCTTTGTCCATTCATCCATGCATCTGACTGACCTCCCATCAATCAATTTGTTCATCCACCCATTAGTCTGTCTGACCATCCATCCATACAGCCATCAAAATCCTAGGATATTCCTTCCTTCTTTTTTGTCATGACATTTTTGTGAGTTTTCAGTCTTTTATCTTGGGAATTTGAGTGTGGGAAAGACTGGAAATTTGATGAAAAAAAATGAGCAGGGACCCTGTGGGAGAAATCTTCATTGAACTGATTGTAAATGAGCAATAAGAGAATGAGGAAAAATATAGACCCACACAAAATACTTAGCTTTATTCACTTTCATTATCGAGTTCATAACAATGGTTAAGCCAGTGCCAAATAAAAATAATTAAAACAAAGAAAGGAATACTAATTCGGATGTGGATAATTATTGTATGCATCCACGGCTGGCAGTGCTGTGATCATCGCTGTTATTGTTTTTTTATTGTCTTTCATCTCTGGTAAGAGGCGATGAAAATCAATGGCAGGCTTTCCCTGTGGCTTGGCAACCACATTCGGGCTGTACACACAGCTCCAAACCACACACACACACACACACACACACACACACACACACACACACACACACACACACACACACACACACACACACACGCACTCAGCCTTCTCTCACCACTGGCTGCAGCGAAGGGAGATTGCTATCGGGGTGAGGCTGGGTTTTAATTGATCTTGGTCACAGTTTAATGCGAGGCAAGGATTAGCTGTTATCGGAGGAAGGGGAAGAGGCAGAGGGAAGGGTTTTGGGAGGAGATATCACAGTTCCTGACGTTAAAACCCAACGCCCTTCATGACAGGGATTCTGTGACCCACAAAGATGTGAGAGCACTGGTGGGAAAGTGCTGGGCATTTGGAGAGACAGGGGCGACATCCAGCTGAACTTAATCCCAGTTTCCCCATGACGTTTTGGGCCAGATTCCGACTATTTCTAGCTCTGTGTGGAAAGAGGAGCACAGCTTACACCGAGATTTGACCTGTTCTATTTAAATGCTTGTTATTTTCTATGTAGTTATCATATTTTTAAAAATGACTATAGTAATAGTTAATGTATTTCAGTAACTCAATTCAATAAGGTGAAAGTCGCATCAAACTGATTCTTGGAATAGTGAAGAAGAAGAAACGGAATGTACTGCTGGTATTTTAGACAATGACAGCTTACAACTATTGAAACCTCATAAATCTGTTTCTCAAAACGCTTATGGCCAGTCAAACAAGATTTCCAATACTGAACGGCCATGTTGTATATGGGGAGCTTTGGCTTGACAGTTGTCTTGTAAAGTCGTTGACAACCTTGACAAGGACTGTAAGCCCCAAAAGGCATTTGCTAAAGAAACTCTGGGTTTACAGAGTTCTGTACCTAAAGAATGTTACTGGAAAGTTAAGTGCAAAGAAAACAAAAAAAGTTTTCTTTGCACTTAAGAAAACTTTTTTTGTCCTGCTGAAATACAAAATCGCCATCTCCATTAACGTCCTCAACAACAATAACCATCAAGGGTTCTAAAAACTTTTAAGCAACCAGCTGTACTGACTTTGGATGACAGAAACACAGTCGTTGAAACACCTCTCCAAACAATCACTGCCTCGAGTAACTTAAAATCTGACTTATCGCTTCTCTTTGTTTACCAGAGTTTTACTTCTGCCACATCCCCTGAAGGATGTACCTGTCCCTGGTACTTGTGTACATTTTGGGACGACACTTTTCTCTTCCACTTGAGTTTTCACTGATGTAATTGGATGCAACAGATCATGTCAGCAAGTTGATGACTACCTATTGGACAATCGTCAAGTCAGCAGACCTTCCCATGACGTAACATCACATGCCTGTATGTAAACTCTTATATTAAATTTGTCCTATGTAGAATTCTAATTATCCACATATAGCTAGATTTTGAGTTTTCTGTTGCTCTGATTCACAATCACCTAAATCCACAAGAATAAATGCTTGCTGGGCATAATTAATCTTTATAATGTTCCACTTTTTGAATTGAATGTGGTGTTATCCTGATTTATTGAGATGCACCTGTTTAGCATACGGCACAAGTGTTTTATTTTTGATTACTGGCAGGTGACTCATCAGAAGCAGAGGGAATGAGAAATGGGATTCCCTTTGCATCACTCGGCTGGCATCAGAAGTCAAAGCTTATGCAGTCTCCGCAACTCCCCGAGCTTCAATAAAACACGATATAAATAAGTTTCAGGCCCACAGGATCAATATTAATCCCCAAATTACAGAATCTCAGAACATAGTAACGTGTCACAGAATCATCGCATGTCGGTTAGGGTAGATATAACTTTTTTTTCCCCTTTTATTTTGTGCCACACATTTCAAAGAATGCTCTCATTGTAGCTTAAATGCCAGGGCAACATGAAAAAAGTGGAGCATACAGCTTGCCAGTTGGTGAAGCTTCAAACTGAATGAGGGAGAAAAAAAACATCACAGCTGAATGGCTGTTTTGTTGTTTTACTCTGCACTTTTTTTTCCCCCATCTTCATACCAAAGAGAACAAGGCGAAATTCCTAATCAGACAAAAGGATACAGGGAACGTAGGAGCAGAGCATAAAAACAAAGAACAGCAATGCTACATAATTTGGAGTAAAGACGCTTTAACACTCCAATCTCATGACTTTGTTCATGGCAAAGAGCTAGGTTTCTTTTTTTTTCCCTAGTAGATTTTATTGATTGTGAAGTCTGGCAGCTTTCAGGGCATGTAGGCAAAGCAAAACAAATCATCAAAGCCATGAATCTGTTGCATCTTCTGCCTCTCTTTTCCTGCACTTGGATAATTTTCTCATTCAGCTCTCTCCACTTACAGTAGACTACAGTTCAAGAGCCTCTTAACAGACTCCCTCACCCCACTGCAACCCCCCTCAGCAGCCTGCTGTTATGCAGGATCCCGAGACAACACTTAACCCAAAGGATGGATGAAAAATCTGAAGCAGCAGATTGTTCGGAATTTCCTCAAGAGAGTTCCGCGAACGAGACGCAGTTTGATCTCAGATAGTTGTACAGCGTCTTGCTGCAGCATGCTAACACTTACTTTCCACATTTTGTCATGTTGCAGCTGGGAACCTTTATCACAACTTTGTGTGATAAATCAAAGCAAAGTTGAAAATAGTTGTGAAGTGGAAGACATGTTAGGGGTCGTGTGGGTAGATTTGCATTCAGTCCCATTCCCAAGCTTTTAATGTCTGCTGGTCCTACACAGCATCTTTGCTTCTTCTCTAGTAGATTATCTCATTACCAAGCTTCTCAGTTTATTTGGGTGGCCCAGTCTTGGCAGGTGTGTGGCCATGCTGTGCTCTTAAGGCTTAAGAATGAAGGACTAATCTCTCCTTTGTGACCTGTCTGCTGTTGTTCTTGGTCCTCATGATGCTGCTTTTTTTTCCAATGAATGTTCTCCTATGAGGCCGTCACAGAACAGCTGGACTTATACTGAGATTAAATTACACACTGGCAGACTATAAGGTTGAATGCACTGGATTTTATATTGGGGCATCAAAGTAAAGGGAGTTGGAGGTGAAGCCACAGTTTTAAGAATTTTATATAGAAAAAAGATTTAAATCATGTGTTATTTTTCTTCACATACTTCACAAATGCTCTACTTTGTGAGTCTAAGAAATAACGTACCAATAAAAACAGATTGGCGTTTGCAACTGTAACATAAAAAATGTGAAAAATTTCAAGGGGTACAAATATTTT
This sequence comes from Micropoecilia bifurca, assembly GCA_903067075.1. Classification (NCBI taxonomy): domain Eukaryota; kingdom Metazoa; phylum Chordata; class Actinopteri; order Cyprinodontiformes; family Poeciliidae; genus Micropoecilia; species Micropoecilia bifurca. Next base: position 4,617 of record CAEGAF010190565.1, on the reverse strand, counting down.
GACAAGGCATTGTATGCTTTGAAGGTTTGTCGATCAAGTGGTGTTTTCAGTAACTGTTAAAATCTTCTGCAAGTGAAGAAAACTGAGCATTAAAATGGTCTCAGCAATCAGAACTCTTTCTTGCATAGATCTAATGCATAACATGCAAAATCAGGATTGACCTACTATTGATTTTTATACTGTATTAGCTAATTAAATAAGGATCGCTCTATAACCGATGTGAAGTATCCCGAACAATCTCACACACATACCTTTATGAGCACCAAACATCTTTGTGCCCCGACTCATTCAGGGCCATAAAAACATATTTATGGGAGCATCAGACCATTGAGCCACAGCAATGTTTGCCATTTTCTCTGCGCTCCATGATTCCATCCAAGCGTCAAGATTGATTCTGAGAGCTCCTACTGTGTCACCCTCCATAAGGAATATGTATAATTCAACAGCCTGTTTTTTTTTTTCTGCCTCTCGTTTTTTCCGTAAACATACACTCATAGTATTACCAGCCCTGAGCGACGAAGCCATCCAAGGAAAAAAGAGGATTGTCTGCTTGGGGAACAGTGAGGATGGGTGGCGGAGGAGTTGCTGGTGGGTTGCTGCGGCTCTTTTTTTTTTTTTTCTTTATTCCCCTCAATGGCCAGAGTGCTGCTTACACAAGTCCCACGTTGTTCTCCGTGCAGGGACACTAACAGACTGTCACATGGCAGGACACTGCCAGCTGAACAATCACCAACACCAATGCTGTCTGCCAATTGTCAACCTGTCATTTCTAATGGCCACTGTGGGCCAGATGCTCGCAGAATAAGCAAGCCACATGCAGCAGCCCAGACTTTGTACCTAAACCCAGAGGGGAAAGCTGTGGCTGTGTCTGTGTGGCTGCGGGGGAGATCCAGTGCTGTGCAAAAGTATCAATACGACTTGAATATTTTGCCACCTTACAATCATAAAGATTGATTATTTTTTGTTTAAAAAAGATCAGAATAATGCGAAAATACAAACCTGAAAAGTGTGGCAGGCATTTGTATTAATCTCTTTCAGTCCAGTTATAGCTGCACATTTTCGGGGGTATGTGCACATCTAAACAGCTATTCTTCTCTGCAAACTACCTCAAACTCTGTTATTGATTGGAGAGAACATGCATTTTCAAGACTTGCCGCAGTTTCTCTAATATAACTAAGTCTAGACTTTGAGTAGGCCATTCAAACACTTAGATGTGTTTGTGTATAACCGTTTAATTGGAGCTCTAGTTGATTGATCTAAGCTGACCAAGTGGAGCTTTGTTCTACTCCAGTCATGTATTTTGCAGTCCGAACATGTTTTCTTTTTAGATCAACCACCAACTCTGATGCATGTCGACTTAAAAAAATTCTGTCTTTGTCACATCTGACCAAAGAATATGCAATTGAAGAAATGCACACAAGGTTTTACCAAAAAACTAAATCTGAGAAGCATATTCACATTTCAAATAAGGAGGAAATGAAATCCAGAGCTACAAAATCCTTTACGCTGACATTTACTACCTTCCTACAAGGCAAACCACACTTTTCAGATATATATATATATTTTTGTAGAAACTGTGGAAAACCTTACATTCATTTTTTTTCACACTTTTGAGCTTTGAATTTGCTGGTCTTTCACATAAAATCCAACATAACACATTGAAGTTTGTTGTAACATGACAAAATGTGAAAAGGGCAAGACACTGCAGTGTCACCATTCTCTTTTGAGGAAAGACCATGTACAATGTTTTTTTTGGGGGGGGGTTGTGTCTATGTGAGTGATTGTGCACATTTGCTTGTGTTTGCGCAGAGCAAACGTGCATTTTCCGGCAAACATCTTCCCTGCAACTCTGGGCTCAACGGGCTGGGCAGGACTACAGTCATTACATCCACGCTCTCATGCAAGCAGATGGCAAAACAGATGATCCTCGCTCATCTCACTCATGACCATCCATATTTATTTCATGGTTGCTGGCCCACAGACTCCCCATGTCTATCACTTCTCCATGAGTGCCTTGGCAGGGGGGGCCGGTGGGAGGTGCCTCGAGCCACCGATGCACACAAGTGTTTGGAAAACAGAACAGGCATGAAAAACGGAAGCAAGTGCGAAGGAAAACTGTGAAAACTAAAAGAAGGGGGAAACAGTGGTTCTTTCGAAGCTTTTAGATAACTCCACATTGATCAAAGACAACAGCAAATCTATGTGTTGTTGTGAGCTGCTGTTCATGACTAAGGCTGTGGTCAATGCTGTTTGACGTGATTTATACTGCTTCTGCGAGTGCCAATAAATAGAAGGTCTGATTGGCTCCATGTACAACTGGACAGAACGGCTCTTCCCTCACTGCCTTTGATCTCTTGCTACTTACTGAAGGGGGGAAATGAGCAACCGAGCCCGAGACAAACTCTCAGAAAGCCCCATGCATTACCGATGTGTTTCCCCCCTGGAGCTGGGCCAGAGCTAAAAAGCCCAAATTGGTCCACAGCAGCACTGTTTAATGGAAGCCAGCCTTACAAGAGGTCATTTTTAAATCCGCTTGACCAACTGTGTGACATCACTGCAGGAAGACTTTTGCTGAGGCAGGAAAATTGTACCTTTTACCTAATAATCTCCATCCTCATCGTCCCGGTTTTATGTGCATACGTGCTTTTTGATGGGTGGATTTATTATGCTTCACTTATCAAGCTGTGCCATGCCTCACCGCTCACTCAGTTTCCTTTCCTCTTCCTTGCTCTTTTTATTGTCCGTGTCTCAACGCATAATTTGTGCCCTTACCAGATCTGGCAGCGGTCCTGTATGACGGATGAAATTTAGGTTAATCATTGGAAGTGACACAGAGGTGTCCCTCGGGGGCCAGGGGATGAGTGAGCAGCTCAATTAAGAGTAAACATCCTCAGACGGGGCAGCCATGCAAGGCAGGAACTCGTCAAGCTTCAGGGGGAAGGAAGAGGAGATCTAAGCAAAGCCCTCTTTGCCTTGTCTTCGCTCTCCCTGGACAGGCATTGGATTCAGAGCTGGCACTGGCGAAGCAGAGCCAAGGGCCATAGTGACCGTGTGCTCCAGTTACTGTGACGCAGATGATTCACGTTGGGGTGGAGGTGGGGAGGGGGCCTGGACATGTGACATATATAGATGATTAAAACAGAGCTTTGTTCCATTATCAGTCAGCCAAGAGACTCATGAAGTCGAAGGGATGGGGGCTGAAACTCGAAATCATAAATATCACCCAAAACCACCGTTGACCTCTCTTGCTTTCCCTGGAGCCAGTCTCAGAAACGGGACCGCAGCAGAGATAGTGGCCACACTGACAGATTGTGGCCATGCTTTTAGCAGAGGTATAAACAGCCAAGGGGCTCAGAATAGATAGCTAGCTCTATCAAGGCTAAGAAAGGGCCCTTGGGGCGTAAGTGCCATCATTTCCAGTCACAACAAGCAGATGAAAAACAGCTGGTGACTGTGCAAGAGCTCTGCTGTTGGTTTGTTTAAACCCAGGATGAAAAGAGGTTGAAATAAACACTAGAAAAAAAATGATGGGTTGTCAGGGTGACGAAGTAAGTAGGTGTTAATTTGTCAACACAGAGAATATATCAAAGATTTTAGTTGGTCAGGAAATTGGTTTGGAATTTCAGTTTCAAGTATGGACAAATATTTGTATTTGGTGGATTTCTGAGCCAGATATCTAAATCAATCCATCCATCCATCCATCCATCCATCCATCCATCCATCCATCCATCCATCTATAAAATTTCTAAGCAGCAAAGCTTAAAATTTTGACAAAATATCAGTAGGACTTATGGGTTGGAAAACATTTTATATCTGGTGTTGTTCAAAAAATTATACTTATTAGCATATCTTTTTTATTATTTTTTTACAAACTTGTGAAGTGGATGTCTGCTCTCGATGTTTTGTAGATTTTGAGCTGCTGCTGAGGTTGGCAACAAATTCAAAACTAAAGACTGATCTATTCCATGTTGTAATGTTATTTTGTTAATAATTTGTTCCAAAACATATAAGAACATTTACATGTTTTTTGTTTTTTTATCAAATAACCTATTACATGTCCTACTACAGTAAGTCATTCTCTTTCATCCTTTGTTCAGCTCTCATTTCTGTGTGTGCACGCCTGGCCTGGATGTCACTGGCAACAAACTGTGCAGCACAACACCTTTGAGGACCAGTGTGTGGGATGTGAAAGTTGTACTTTGCAACAAGCTGAATAACCCATTCCTCACCCTCACTTACAAGCATGAAAGAGAAACAATGGTAGCAGAGGGGAAAAAAGAAAGGTCTCTTCTGCTAGAATGTGTTTGATAACCCAGTTCTGGGATATGATAGATATATGGCAATGCATTGTTATGGAGCGTAATGGGGGGCGTATGCCACCCTAAACATGCAGGGCTACAAAAAATGTTTTAGAGCCGTTTTCAAATCATAGAAATGTGGTTAAACGTGAGCTACTTATCAGCATTGCAACCAATAGATCCAGAAAAGATGAATAGTTTTCAAGTTTTGGTTTATTTTTTTGGGAATTAAAAATCAGAAAATGTAGCCTGAATTGATGTCCAGTCCCCTGATATCTCTAGATAAAATACATTTTTACTATATATATAATATATGCAA
>CAEGAF010190555.1:0-19495 GCA_903067075.1 Micropoecilia bifurca | reverse complement strand
AATAATAATAATAATAATAATAATAATAATAATAATAATAATAATAATAATAATAATAATAATAATAACAACAATAAATTTAATCTCAGGGTGCCTTTCAAGTCACTCAATGTCACTGAACAAGAAATACAGAACAGTAAAAGAGAAACTATAAAAAGATTTTAAAATAGGGGCTAATATCAAGAAAATTCACACAATTAATGGTACAATAAATAATAACATTAAATAGAATAATCACATTTGAAACAATGAGCTTTGAGGTCAGATTTTTAAATGAAGACAGAAAATCAGAATTCTCCTACAGCACGGAGAAAGTTCTAGAGACAAGGGACTGAGCCCAGTCAAGCCACCTTGCAGTCTTGCAGTCTATTACGTAAAACCAACTTTTCAAGTTTTACATCATATTATCCCCTCAAAAACAAACCTGGAGCTTTGCCTATATTCTTTCATGCATGTTTGAGAAATCCCTCAATCTTCTTGGCAACCACTCAGCTGAGAAAAATGGCTGGATGAACCTAGTGCTGCCTTTGAAGCGCGGCTCCTCAAAGTAGGCCTCCCTGACAACTTCCCCACTCAGCTCCTTCAGACTAGCCAGCAGCAATTAGCAAACACCTGGTTGAACTGCACACCTACTGAGCTCATTATAGGAGCATCTTTTCAGTGAAATGCTGGTAAAAACATTGCTAGAGTTAACAGAGGAGCCATGTTGTGATCACTTCCTAAAAGTGGAATTTCAGAAAGAGCAGGACTTTTTAAAGCGTCAGTGGCCCAATTTCAAGGCATTAAATTACAAAGTCAAATGTCTTTTAAGCCATTTTTGATATATATATTGCATTTTTTAACAACTAAAGATAACATAGTTACTGAACTATGCTATAAAATGGCATTATGTGCTTGGAAAACACATACTGTAATACTGCCTCTTTAAACAGGCACAATGGTGCAGCATTCATCTTAAGCTAAGCTACTGGCTGACATCGGTGAAGTAGATTTGAGAATAACAATATCTACACACACTATAGATGTGTGTCTGCTCCAGTTGAACTTAAAATCGGTGAAAGCCCAACAATCCTAAAAAGTTGTGATCTGCATTTTGTGTATTTTCCAGGAACATAGTGACATTTTATAGCATAATCAAGTAGCTGTATTATCTTCAGTTTTCCTTAAAAATACTGTAAATATTAACAAAGCTTGAAATAATATGACATCTTGCTTGGCGTCATAACCATATCTGCTACTTTCAAATTGGCATCTGTCTCTTTAATCAGCAGGTTCTCCTGGGTTACAAACGTACGTAGGTGGGTTGGACTGAGACGTAGTCAGTATGATGAGCTCAGCAGTCTCTAGTTGCACCAGGTGTTTACTAACTGCTGCTGCAGCTAATCTGGAGGAGCCGAGTGGAGGAGGGCGCTGTCCAAGGAGGAGCTTTGGGTAAATGGGTGGAGCTTGGTGAGAGTTAAGGCACTTCTGAACTGCAGCCAAGGCACATTTAAGGATTTCTCAAACATGCATTACTGCATACTGTGTGTTAGCAAACAGCACTTTGGGAATGTGTTTGAAGAGGGAATGACATTATAATATGATATATAACTCAAAAAAGACTAATTTTGCATAATAACCCCCCTTTAAAATGTAAAAAATACTTTTGGAATTTACTAGTTGAAAATCTCTGAAGAAAGGTGTTGATTATTGACTTCCTCTCTCTAGGAAGATGCTGAAAGCATCCAGCATTTCTTTAATTAAACATGTCAAATTGTTGTTGGATTTCGTCACTGTATTTAAAATTTACTGATATTCAGCATGAGTGGTTCAGTCTGCATGTTATATTTACAAACAAAACACAGAAATGAATTAATGAACCAATACAAATCAATCTAAAAGACAGTAGTACAGATCCTAAAGCAATCCAAATACCAATACAGAAATATGTTAGAGCTTTGCAATAGAAGTAGTAATTCAACCACCCAGCAGGAAGCTCATATAGATTTTTGCTGGGTGGTTCCCACACTTTTACTGCAAAAAGCTTCAGAAGATACTCAGTACATTAAACCTTCTACAAAAATCAGCTAATCTAATCTCTTCTAATTTAACTTGAGGCTAAACTGACTTCAAAGTGTGTGGAATAAAAGACAAGAAGGCAACTGTTAAAGTCAGAATGGGAACATTTACAAAACATCCATATTTTACCCTTCAATACACTAGCTCCATGACTTTGGCAGTGATGTTAGATTTTTGTGGTTTAGGCTTTGCTAAGTGAATGCTTAGTCAACAGTATATGTCTTTGCCCAATATTGTTTGCCTTTTCTTGTTGTCTTTAGATTTTAGTTTTGTGTTCAATTGAAAAGGCCTGTTGAGCTTTCCCTCCACTAAAACCAAAAGTAACCACACAGAGCCACTCACTCTATGGTCAGAGATGGAAACATTGAACCAGCTCTATCCGTAAAACCTGGCTCATGCATCCAGTTTTTCTCCCTTTAGAGTAACACACTTTGCAAAGTCTTTTGTCCAGCAAACAAAAGTCTTTTAGGAGTGTCTCTTTTTAAACAGGCCCATGTAAACTGGCTTGAACGAAACATGGCCGTTATTTACCTATAAATGAGGTTCTACCACAGCCTTGTGTAAAGCAGCATCAGACTTTATGTTGTATAACTTGTATCGCCATGTTTGCGCTCTCATTGCATTCCAACATGATACCTTGTATAACAGTGCGCAAAGAGATGAGAAGCTAAAACTGACATAAGAAATAAAAGCATAAATATATATTTTGTTTTTCCTTGTCCTTACACATTTGTTGTCAAGAAATGTAGGTTTTGTTTTTCCTTTCCTTTATACATGTGCTGTGAGAATTATATAAAAAAATTATATTAATTTTACTTTTCTTACATAACGTTTTTTATATAAAGAAATATGATTGGTGTTTATTAGCTCACATATCATGAGACCCATTGACAGGGAATAAAAAGGGCCAAATGGAATAAGAATACATGTGTCAGATATATACAGTTTAGTACAACAATTACACACTGATTTTGAGTCAATGGGGCACACAACATGGAAGCTCTTGAAGAGGCATCAATGTGCCAGCATGAGGGGGGGAACTGGTTAACGCTCCCATCTTTATTGAATTTGCATGCAATGACTTTCTAAATCCAGCAGATGTCCCTATAATTGACAAAGCAACACAGTCTCAGCACAGTGTCAACACAGTTTGACACTGGATATGTGCCACACACCCAGAGAGGCCTCATCCGCCCATCACTACTTGATTCTTTCATACATGGTTGAGAAATCCTTTAACCACCATTCACTTGTGCGAAACGCCTGGTTGGACTTCGCTCTGCCTTCGAGGTGCGGATCCTCCTAAGAAACGTAAAAGCTTCCGAACTTTCCGCCTCTCAGAGCAGCCCTCCTCTGTGAATCCCCCACTCAACTCCTTCAGATTATCCAGCAGCAATTTCAAGGTATTAAATTACAAAGTCAAATTTCTTTCAAGCCCTTTTTGATATTATCATGATGTTGGTTGTTGAAGGTGGACTCAAATGCAGAGAAGAGGAGGCAGCTACTGACTTCTTAGATGATTTAATGGTGAATGGTAGAAATAATGATGGACACATATACAAATACAAAATTCAAGGTAGGAAAAAAATGTAAATCCAAAAGAGCATCAAACCTGGAGGCACAAGGAGAAAACAGGGAAGCACAGAGGACTGAGGTCCTAAACCTAAACTCTAGACATGCAAGAATAAATGAACCAAAGGTACCTAAAGAATAAACCTAACTAGAAACACTACCAAGGACTGAAAATAAGGAAAGTAATAACAAGACAATTCTAATAACACCAAATAACCTCAACTGATAAAACAGAAATAACCATGAAGGGCTAACCTAAAGTGAACAAAGACATAATGATAAATAAGATAAAAAGCAAACACAAAACCCAGTCCTGACAGATATAAGCAGCATTTTTATAACTGGAGGTAACATAGTTACTTGACTGTTTATAAAAATAGCATAATATTCCTGGAAAATACGTAATACCCCTTTAAGGCACTTAAAAAAATCAGGCCATTCTAAACTTACACTACAGTTTATCCTAGCTATGAAACAATGCAGTCAAGTTCAGTTCATAATTTAAATTAGTTTTAAATGAGAATGAAGGGGGAAAAAAAGCATTGGAACTGCACAGCTGTGTCGCCTGAAGAAATTCATAGGTTACACAAATTACCCACTGATCTCCGTATCAGTGTGCACTTGTTAATGCGAATGGGCGAAAGTGACTCTAGTGTAAAACCCCCGGGCCGCGGACTGATACCGGTCTGTGGCCAAATTGGCACCTGGCCACACAAGAAAAAATTAAAATATTTCCATTTTATGTATTATCTGAGTCTGGAGGAACTTTTATTTTGAAAATCCCTTAACCAGATTCTTGGTTATGTCTTGCGTACCAACATTGAGCTCACAAGCAGCAAAATGAGTAAGAAAGGGATCAGATGTCTGGAAAGTTTCTTTGCAAAGGGGAAAAGACCCAGAGAAGAGACAGGAGGATGGATTTATCCCGGACCGGTAGGTGAGTCTCACATTACAAGCCGCTCTGCGTAACATGCGGCGACCGGCTGCTAATAAGGCAATGAAGTTTCAAGCTGCTTCGCCACGTAGAGACCAAGCAGGATGTGGATATAAACAACACTTCAGGTATCATTGTCTCTCATCACTCCCAGATGGGACCTTCTCGTTGCAGAGAAACAAGCAGGGTTCCCATGGACCTTACAAAGCTCCGCCCAGAAACGCCCGTCCACAGTCCCACGTCACTACATGTCTCACAAGCAAAGCATTGGTGGGCTTAGTTAACATGGAGTCGACTGACTCTCTACAGAGTATTTCTGAATCGATTAGTGTAGCATTTCTGCTGGATTATCACAAAATATCAGCCACGACAACGGACAATGGAACCAACAAGTTTATGTCATCTTTTTTGGAGACATCAAGGTGTTTGAGCCACACGATGCCTCCAACATTGTGCGCATCACAGCTAAATGCTACCGGTCGAAGAGGAAGACAGCAGATCCTCACACCCTGAGCATAAATATAGCTGTGGACAAGATCACTGATGCCTATTGTTCTTGCAAGGCTGGGTAAGTCAGGCATTCATGGTTTAGTTCAGTGGTCCCCAACCTTTTTACTACCGTGGACCGGTCAAGACTTGAAAAATGTTGACCAGTCAACATTTTGAGTGTGTGATCCGTAAGATAAGGCTTCTGCATTTTGGTGATCCCACTAAATACTGAATATACCGAATTTCTGTTGTCTTGGCCCTTTTATCGCAGCCTTTGGGGTTTTTCCCTGACTGGAAACGAGAACAACCTGTTGAATGTGACAGGTAGCCAATCAGAAAGCGTGGTGACGTCAGAACAGAGGGGAATCCCAAACAGCTGACATATTGCGCAACTGAGAGTCGGGTGTATATCGGAGATGATATGTGGAAATGTTTATTATTAAATCTAAAGGTCATTATTATGTCTAATTCGGTTAAAAATGCTAACTATGAAAAAACACAGTCACCTCCAAATCACAGTGCAGCAAATAAAGCGGCTGCTCCCGTCGTCTTTTATCCACTGCCTTTTATTTTTGTTACGTCTTTATCTCTTAAAATGACTCCATGAACTATCACTATTGCTTCTACATCATCATTCTAAATTCCCGCTATGATGGGGGTTTTGTGGCTGGAGACACGAACCGATCGAACCTGTTGGACTTTTATCAGCTCTGTGGTCACAGACGTTTGGAGAATCGGTCGACATGAGAGTCAATGACATGTTGCTTATATCCACAGCCTGCTTGGTCTCTACGTGACGTAGCAGCTTGAAGCTTCATTGCCTCATTAGCCAGTCGCCGCATATTACGCAGAGCAGCTTGTAATGTGGGACTTACCTACCGGTCTGGGATAAATCCATTCTCCTGTCTCTTCTCCGGGTCTTTCCGAAGACATCTGATCTGTTTCTTACTCATTTTGCTGCTTGTGTCTCAGTGTTGGTGCGCAAGTAACCGAGAATCTGGTTAAAGGACTTTCAAAGTAAAAAATCCTCCAGACTCAAATAATACATAAAACGGAAATATTTAATTATTTCTTGCGGGGCCCGGTACCAATTGGTCCACGGACCGGTACCGGTCTACGGACCGGGGGTTGGGGACCACTGGTTTAGAGGGTGATTTCTGTTGGCAAATGTTCGAATGTACCTAGGCCTGATACACGGTACTCGGTGGCTAACACGATTAGCGTGGCTAACACAATTACAGTTTAGTAAAAAGCCTTTTCAGGTAAAATAAAATCTTTAATGTATGTCAGATACGGTACACATTGCATATTGATCTGTTCAGCTAACATAAGACTGTAACAGACAGGCTTCAAGGTGTAGAAGTTGTATCGGTACTGCCAAAAGGTTTTCATAATGGATGCGTTATATAAATTATTGACTTTCTTTTTTTCATTCACTAAACACAAAGAAAGCAAAGCAATAATACTTACACCAGCAGACACTCCTTTGTTCTTATTGATCCTACGACGGTTGAGCTGCACATGCGGTCAAGAACAAGCTTTGATCAGAGCAAGGCTTTCCGTTTCAGATTTTGGAAATCTCTGAATTTTAGTTCCACAAATACGATCAGGATACCTGACATCGCCTGTACAGATACCCCACTGACTGCTAGTCCACAGGGTACATTAGCGTGAGTTTGTGAGACTGTTACCCACTGTGGACTCATTTTAAGCGAGCTAGTGTTAGCGTCAAGCCCTGACTGAATCAATAACATATTTATGTCACGTTAACAATGGATAGCTGAAAAGTTACCGGGTTTATCAACTGCGGTACCACTTTCGCTCCAGTTCCTGTCCTTATCATTTCTGTTGATATTCCTTTTACGAAATGCTGAATAAACATTCAGAGAAAAAGATGGAAGGTGAGGCAGGTAGTTTTGTTGCCTCCTGGCAGGGGGCGCTCATGATCCCAGACATTGGTCTTGTGACTCCACGTCTGTAGAGTAAGAAACGGTGAGCGACGGTAAATACGTCAAGTACAGTGATAGGTTTGTTTTCTTCTCTCTTCCAATGTCAACATAGATGACTACATTTTTACACTTTAACAGTTTTCTAAAGTTAATTTTCCGTTGAAGCAGGGAATGATACCAAAAGGAAGACCAACGCCGGAGCTAACAGTTTGCTTCAAACTACGAGACAGAAAGCTATCTCCGGTGGTGTACAAGAAAAGACCGGCTTTATAGATGTCCTGCTAGAAACGAGCTTTCCTGCTTTCCTTTCCCTCTTTCTTTTTTTGTGTCAAGAATAGACTTGGCTTTGGATGAATTAATATTTTTGTGCAGAATGAGCGCATGAACTTTATTTATAAGTAGAAGTAAGACGGCAATAACTTTTTTTTTGTTTTCTAATTAAATGTTCTTTATGTGGGCTACAGTTTGTACGTGTAAAGAATGCAGAAAAGAGGCATAACCCACAAACTGCTGTTAGCTTACCTATAATCTACCACAGCAATAACTTATCAATAATCGTAAAATAAACATTAAGTCCAAAACCATATTAGTGCAACAGACTAAATGTTCTTTGTGGGAAATATTTGAATTCAGAGTGTATTTTGGTGTCGAATCCTGAAACATAAGGTGACGTTGTTGTCAGTTGCTGTGGCAACCAGTCTGTGTAGCTTGGCGATAGTGAAAGAAGTGGTTTTGTGTTGTACTTCAGTTTTTCTATTTGCTGTGAAGCATAGTACTAAATGAATAATACCTACATTTCCAAGTTTCATTGAGTAAACAGAATTATTCTCACTCGACAGTGAGAATAATTCACTGCCGAGTGAACGGCTCCCCACTCCCGCTCCTTTACCCTAACGTTCCCTGGGGGGGGTACCAGCGCCGCTGATTTATGTTTTCACATCCACCTGAATAATGTGTAGGTGCGCCACTGGTGATGGGACATCATAGGAAGATGTGCATGGCCTGATATACCCATCATGCCGAGTGTCTGCCTCATAGTTTCTGTCCTGAGATCTGTGGTTGCTGATGATTACTCTAATTCACTGATGGCATAGATATATTCTAAGATGGCAATGCCAGGAAGATATTAGAAAAGTGGCTTCAGGAGGATGGGAGCACATCTCATTTGACCAGAGTCTGGAGTTACCCTTAGTGCTAATCTTCAGGAGGTGATGGAACGGAATTCATGGAGAGGCCTGACTCATCTGCAAGTTGCATTTACATTGCAGTTGTATATGTACATTTGAATGCTTATGCATTTTGGAAAGGAAGTACTTCTGTACTTTTCACCGAGCAACTTTTACTTTTAGTTGAGTAAGATTTGACCTTTAATATCAACACATTTACTCAAGTGCTAGTGCTGAGTACTTTGTCCATCACTCATTGCATATAGCGAATACCTACTTTTTGCACTACTGATCAAATCTAAAGATTGCATTAAATCGCTCCAGATAATGATTTACAGTTTGAGGCTTAGCACCTGCTGATGCTAATTCCATCAGGGCAGCTTTGTGAGACAATATTCAATCTATCTGCTTCAGAAGAAATGCTAACAAATGCTTAAAAGAAGGAGGCAAAATTATGCAATAGCAGTACATTTGAGGAAGCTAGAAAAATAATTCATCCGTTATCCTTGAGCTTTATAACAAACAATGAAGGTACACCTTAAATTCAACACAAGCTGCTTTCACCATGGAGAAGCAATGATGGGATAACGTTTTAGTCTCTTAAACTAGCCAAGCTCTTGTTAGTTTCTTTAGCCACTGTTTCTGGCTTATCTTTGATCAGATCATCAGTTGACTTCTCAGTAATGTCATTTTTGTCCTTCTGATTGTCCCACACCAGACATCATGCAAATTCCAGTAGGAATAAGTAGTTCCACTTTAATGTTCAGTCAGTTCGTCTCACTGGTTTCTCTGTCGCTACGAAATTATGTGTGTAAAAATGTAACCAGGCTCAGCGTGCAACGGGAAACGCATGTAAATTTCCACCTACATATTTTGCAGATTAATAGACAGCATGAGTTTTAGTCTGAAGGCAAAGTTCTGTGGTTTGAGTTGGAAAACAAGTGAAAAAGCCTTTTGTGAGTTTGTTTCAGCAGCAGTCATAAGCTTTTTAGCAAACTTGCCACCAGCTATTGCAGCCACTCAACAAAAGCTTGAGGAACTCATTTGTTTTTACTTTATTGAAATCTAAAAAAAAAGAAAACTCCTTTCAGCCTTAATAAGGCTTCCATAATAAGGTTCATTTTTGCAAAAGAGTTATCAAAAATGTATGTGTTTGCCAAGAACAAAGTTTTTATTAGATGTATATACGGTAGATAGCGATATAGTCTGGGTAGAATATTTTGTATGTCCTTCACAGATGCAAAAGCTCAAAGTAAAATAAGATACATTTCCTGTGGCACTCGGAAGCTCCCACAACTCAACATCAGAAATGTGGAAACAATGTATCCTTTATATATATCCTTTTTTGAATTCAGACAAGGAGCACAGGCCGAAGGAGTCCAGGTTTTCTTTCATTTTTCCCAATGCTTCCAAACCCTAATCTTGACTGCGGATGCAAATAGTCTAAAAAACGTCCCCCCATATATTTGCATTTAAACAAATAGATAAAAGGTCATTTTGAAAACCTGCCTCCTGATGACTGCAGTGTGAGGTGCCATGTGTCCCTGCCCTCTTTACACAGTGGTTATAGCTCTCTGAGTGGCACGGCAGTCAGTATGGTGCTGCACTCCTGCACTGTAGGCAAATACAGCTGAGAGAGAACAGAACAGCTTCTGTGGGTGTGTGTATGAGTGTGTGTGAGTACATGATACACCGTTCGGCTGCATCATGGACACAGGTAAGACCTTTTCATTCATGCATCTGCCCGTCTTGCTTTTCCTGAAAGAAATGTTATAAAAATCAGTATTGCTATGAAGAAATCAAAATTCTCAGCTGTTTTTTGTTGTGCCAGCATGCTGTGATTTTCAATACTGTGTGTGACAGTTTGTACCCCGAAACTTGTTAGATCATGTTTATCTCTGCAGAGAGCGCGTCTGACAACAGGTATATGAGGAAACCTACTGTCAGGAACTATATATGTCTAATTACACAAATGTGTTGTGATTGTTTTGAAATTTGAGTAAAACTTAGAATAATGAAAAAAAAGAAAATAATTGAAATCCAGATAAAAAAAAAAATTCCTTTTCAAGAATCTCTTTGTTGGGCCGATTTGGAGCTTATCTAAAAGATCCATTCAAAAAGCTGGGGTCTTTTACATACAGTTTTTTGCATGCAATTTCCGTTTGCATAATAAAGTTTGCATTTTCATTGAGTTTAGACTTTTGCTTCCCAGGAATGTCCCCAAATCACACCAGCACCAACGTAAGATTTATGAAGACAATACAAAAAATGACCTGATTAATAAATATATGGGATTTCTCATTTCTATCAAAATGAATGTTTTTTCATTAACATACATATTTTCTTTTCATTAATAAAAGAAAAACATGCATGCTTTATAATGCCATACCTTCCAACCTTTTCTTTCCGCCTGGTTAAAATCAAGTGTTTCCAGCTAATTGCTTCATTTTAGTTGACCATTTGCAACAACCAGACCAAGGACAATTTCCATGACATTTACACACACAATCCCAAAGAGTCATCACCTATATGCATAAAACTGTGATGTATTCAAATGAACACACTTTTGTGGGAATGGATGAAAATTTGGATGAAGTTGTGCAGGAGGATGAATGTTTTCTAGATGAGATCAAATCTCTCAGTGTGTGTTTTTTTGTCATTGTCTCTACTCTTTAGAATATTCAAAAAGAGTGTACCAGGGTGTTCGGGTTAAACACACAGTGAAGGACCTGCTGGCTGAGAAGCGATCCCGACAGACAAGTGGGCCCAGATATACTGTAAGCACCAACTGGTTTTGCTATTGTACCCTCCTGTGCTGTCTGTCCCCCTCATCATCCTTCACCCAAACCAAATACTGTAGCCACGGTTGACATTCTGTTGATGACACTGCCTTCAAATATTATCATCTCCCTGTTTACATTTACTGTTGTTTTGTGCACTATTAAGTCAATGGCTGATCCATTGACCACCTGTATGTGCCTCCCACCTCTGTTTCTGCTGCCCTCAAGGCCTCATAAAGACCATCTGTAAATAGTTGAGCACAGTGTGTGTGGATAAAAACAAAGCACAGAGTCCTATCCTAACCTCACAAAAGAACATTGACACAATGCATGCAAAGGCAATGGCTGTGATTCTTCAAAAAAAATAAAAAGCTCCCTGGAGCTTGAGATGGAGGTGGAGGGGTGAGGGAGGGGGGGGGGGGGGCCACCAGGGCAGACAGAGAAAAGGCCAATGCAGGAGGTTGCCTATGCAAAGTTTGATCAACACACACCTGCCAGCCGATATTGTCCTCAGTCATGAACAGGCTCCAGACAAACCTCCTATTGTTGTCAAGCACACATGCACACGCACACACATTAGTAAAACACACACACACACACGCACGCACGCACGCACGCACACACACACACACACACACACACACACACACACACACACACACACACACACACACACACACACACACACACACTAGCTTGAATATACAGACAAATTTGACTGTGTCTTAGATGCCTGCATGCATAAGCAAGACTGGCTTTTCATTGCCACAAACTGCCTGTCAAAAGGCTTTTATAGGACAGTTTTCAGACAGCATTAGACAGCATTGGTCTAATGGTGGCATGTCCACTCTATAGATATGCAGGCTGCTTAGCGCTCAGCCGGTCAGGAGATAGCATGGGATACAATAAGACAATAAAACTGTAGGAGAAAACATACCTTCACTTTCTGCTCTGGAAATTTCTGCAGAGGTTGATAACTCCAGTGGATGGAAGTTGTGGGTAGTTGTGGATTCTCCATGGAGAACTCGCAACAAAGTCTGCTGTACCAGAGCTAAAAGGATTTTATACAAACAGGATACACTGAGGCAAAGGAGCCTGTAACCCTTATACCTACCTACGTATGTGCAATTTTGGAGAAATTACAGTCGTCGATTTTACAGAATAGAATATGATACGAACTGTCTGACGCTGTGGAAGCTCTGCTGCACATTGTCCAGAATAACCAAAAAAACAAAAAACAAATCACCATCCTGTCACTACTTCCTGTCATCTCCTGAGCCAGCAGTAACATCTGACTGTTCATCATGTGCCTCATCTGTTGCGGAAAAAGTATTTCCATTGTAATTTTTTAAAAACACATCTAATTCAATACTGCCAAAAAACACCTGATCCTTGTGCAAAAACTATCAAAAAACGGGAATTTTCTCAAAATTGCGGTGTTTTCTTGAAGCAAAGTTATTTTCATACTTTCAGTTTGCATAGTTTTATGGTTAATGATGATGCAAATCTCTATGTAGCCACTTTAGATAGCAACACAGGCTGAAGCTAAAACCAAAAACATCTGCTATCTTCAGTTCCAAATAGTTAGAGAGGCTTATGGGAACATTATTTTATGAAGTTCCACATAAAAAATCAACTAATGCAAAGTGTGCAACAGTTCAAAGGTATTGAAATGAGCCTGTCTGATACTTGTGAGAGCAGATTTTAAAGATGATAGAAGTTCTTCTAAATCTTGCTCACAATCAGAAGAGTCAATATATTTTAGACCCATAATAAGATAAAGAGATAAAAGTGTTATTTACTGGAGGTAACAAAACTACTAAAAACCTTATAAATTAAAAAACCCCAAGATATCCAAGAAGAGTCAAATATTTACACATAAATTGAATATTAGCAGATATGTTACGTGTTCCTCATGAACATTTTGGTTCTCTCAACCACTGTATAATGTGTAAAAAAATAGATAAGTCAACACAGTTATCATAATGAGCAGATAAGCTATTTCCTTTATTGTCTTGACTTGTAACAATATTTGCAATGAGCATAAGGGAAGCATTAGCCTATTTGTAGTAATCATACATTTGTTAGACATGGAAACTTTTATTTTTTTCTACTTTTAATTGGGGGCCATTGAGCTTGATGTGAATTGTGTCATTCAGACCTGTGAGGTTTTAAGGATCCTACACAAAACATGGTGATTAAAAACCTGTTCTGCTTTGCATATGGTTTTACGAAAAGGAAAATACAGCTGCTTTAAATTCTAACTCATATTTTACAAATGTATTATTTTAATGGCATTTTTGTTTTATGAGTAATGCTAAAATAAAATCCTCTGTGGTGTGGGGGAGGTGTGCAGTATTTCTGATTCTGTGTTGAAAGCTGAACTCCATGTTCATATGGGCCAAACACCACAAAACAACAGGCTAGATGCTAGTTTACGTCTGTTGCTCAAGAATGTCTTCAGATTGCTGAAGGCAGCAACAGCAATCTGAAAGAAGCTGTCATATTCCCAGCTTCAGAAATATTAATATGCAAATCCAACTTTTTTTTTTTTACTTAATTCAGTTTTGCTTTAAGAAAAATTTATTTGAGTAAAACAATAGAAAACATCATACAGTCACTATATATTTGGTAAAGACTTGTTTCTTGTTCTTAGTTCTGAGCCATTTACTCCAGATTTCTATGGCTGCAAGATAAACAAAACTTCTTTAGCATCTCCACTCCAACATTTAAAGCTACTGGACAATACAGTTATACACCTTTTAAAAATGATTAGCTGTTTATTCTTTAGCTGTAGATATTTACTCACTGTTCTTGTCATATATTTTGTGTTAATGAAATGAGAAGCAAGTCAACATACATAATTGACATCACTCAAATGTTTAAGACAACCACTGACAGCCACTACTGACAACCTGTCATCTTATTCAGGCATTAGAAATTTGCTTACAATTTATAAGCAAAAGAGAAGCCATTTTATGCCTAGAGTTGTGTCATTTTGGACTGTAAAGCACCACGATTGCTCCAATTTCACAAGGAATTTTAACTTAAATTTGTCCTAAATTACTTTTTTTTTCAACAGATAAACTTAACTCGTGCGATGTGTGTATCACACATGAGAAAAGCTCTGAAACATTGAAACCCACAAATAAGTGAAGTTTCAGCCGTAGGACCTTTTCTTTTTGGGAGATCAGTCTACCAAGAAAACTGACCAACTTGCCAGGATTTGAAATCATATCATTATGTCAGACTTTTCATAGATATCCTCAAACTAAACATGACATGGTGCATTTGAGGTCTTCCACCAGGGATTCAAACATGTTTTATTCAATGGTCAAATTCTGATTTCTAGATGAAATCATAGGATTGAAACAACTAGTTACAACCAACTTCCTGTTATTAAATTTTCTTACAGTTTATAAGCAAATTCTAAATGAAAAACTTTATCTCTGCAGTTGTCTAATTTTGGAAAGTAAAAGTTAATGAGTGCTGTAATTTTAAACAGAATTTTAACCTAAATTTCCAATTAATTGTTTATCGATCAACAAATAATGATCTTTTAAAATAAACAATCAAAATATACATTTTAACCCAAGGGGAAAAACACACTGTTTCAAAACAAGGGCAGTGAAACAGATACTCAGTTTTCTTCAGGTGTGTGAAAAATTGTACACTTAGAAAACAATTGCATCCCATAAGCTTCTAAAAGAAAATTTTACCAATTTATTTTTGTTCCAAATTTATTAGGATCTTGGATTGTTTTTGCGTTCTGATCATTTTGTTCTATATTGATTATTATCTTTCTTTAATTAGATCAGTCTTGTTTCTGTTTTACTTTTCTTTAGTCCTTATTATATTTACTTTTTTATAGTTATTCTTATTATGCTTCTTAAGTCTAGTTATTCTCTAATGTTAGATCCGTTTTCTGAGCGGGTCGTTCTGGAACCGCCGCCGCCGCTATGAGGCTGGAGCGGCGCTGAGCTGCAGGGCCGTTCAACGCTGCTTGCAGCTTTCATTTCTTTGTTTCCCTTTTGTGTAGTCAGGTTCCTACTTTATCCTCCTCATCATGCTCAAGTGGTTCTGGTTTTTGGCTTTTGCTGGTTGCCTGATGAATTGCCTGGAAATCTGCCTGGTATTCACCAGGTCATTATATAAGAATGAAAAAAAAGAATGTTAATGGTCATTCTTTTTTCATTAAAGCTGTCGTCTGATATCTAAGCCCCTCTCCATTTGGGTCCACTGTTCAAACACCTCATCATGACAAAATTGACTTTTCATTTTTATCATCGCCATTATTTCACTCTTTTGAACTGTTTAATATAGCAATAAAATATTCACAAGCATATCTAACTTAGAAGTCAGAAAAAAATTCAAGCAAGTTTTGTCTCTTGAGATATTAACTTCAATTTCATATTTTCAGTAATACATGAGAGCAACTATGTCTTGCAGCAATAAAGATATTTCTCCACCTAGAGTGTCTGAACAATCGTCTGCTCAAACATAAAGTTAGCTTAGTTATACAAAGTCACTGTAATATTCCACTAATGCTTCACTTAAAACACATAGATTTACGTTTCTTTTCGGACGGACTATCTAACTCAGCACATGGTTACAAAAAGTCTTACATACTTGTGTAACTTGTCCTACTCAGGATTTTTTCACAGGCAGAAATGGCTGCTAGCGTTAGCTTGTTCAACCTCTCTCTTTGTATACTGTTGTTATGATTTAAATTGTGTGTGTTAAGTCTTATTATTTAGTTATTACTGTCTGATAACTAATATCCAGTCATGTCCCACGTGTTATTCAGAACATTCATTTTTTTCTCACATGTTAAAGGTTGGTACCAACTAGAGTTTCAATTAAAGTTTCGATCATTTGTTTCTAAACACTGATGTAACTCTGCCGCCCCAAATAAAGCTACAGACCTGGATGCTCCTGCTAGTACTTTCTTTATGCTTAGTGGTTTGCTTTAAAACCAGGCTATGAGTAGCTTGTCTGATTTGACATGGCTCAGTGATAAGTTAACTTTTAATGGATGCAGTTCAAGGTATTGAATCCGTCTTATTCTGCTTCAGACACTTTGAACTCTGTAAAATTCAATAACTGTTTCAGCTGCACTATGTAACTGTCTACTGCAAAAGACCATAAACATATGCTAGGAGCTACTGCGTCTGTTTCACTATGAATAACATTGTGAAAGATGAGAAACACTTAAACCATTAAGTGGAAACAAGTTTCATCACCACAATAATGTGGATAAGCTGAAGAACATTTTGGATGACTTTGGTTTTACCTTCTTGCTTTGAGAAATGTGTAAATATGAACAGCTGAACTCTTAGCAAACCTTTATGTTTTGATAAATGTAAACATTATTAAATGATCTGTTTCAGCAGTTCTTAACTTGTCTTTTGTATCATTTTTATATCTTGTTTTCTGCTTCTAATTAGAAAAGTTAATTTAGCTGTATCTATTTGTCAACTGCTCAAAAGATTATTGTGAAAAGGTTCTAAGCTTCTTTAACACATAGAGACAGTGGACAGCTGATTGTCTTTAATGCATGTAGCGAGATCCGTCTTTTCACTTGAAGAAACCTCCAGCAGAGACCAGCTGGGACTTGGAGAAGACAGAGCAGGAATACAAAAACACAGATACACTGAACCACTAGAACTTTAAATATTAAAGAAAAGTTAGAGCGTTACTGGCAGCAGCAGCTCCTTCATCTGGGAGACAAACTTGAAAGCGCTGAGCCAGTTCTTAAATCTAAAGGAACTATATTTCATTTCTATATCTAAATCTAATTTTGCTGAAATTATGTGATCTTTCCCTAAACCACCTTGAGAATTAGAATGTTCAGTTTTGGATATGGCAAAAGTTGGTAATAAAAGGGATCAGACATTTGTATCAAGTATCTGATGGTTTATGATGACTAGTTTATAATTACTTCAATGTCTCCTCTTCCCTATGTCTCTGTCTTATATATAAGACTGTAGATAAATGCAGTAGTCTCACTTTGAAACAGTTTTGGTAAATTTTATTGGAGGAACCTTGTGTTATGGTGTTATTTTTTAAAACAAAATAAAAAAAATCAAATATGTAACCTTATGTAACATTGTTTAAATCAAAAAGAGATGTTATTTACAATTTTGGAAGCACTTTATGTGCTTGTCCATTCAGTATTTACATGTCTGTCTGGTTGTGAATGTTGCTTAGGGAGCCAATAATGACCACATACATATAGTAATGATAGCCGTTCCCGTCCTGTTAACCAATGCCAGGTTTTATCTCAGAGAATAAAAAGGCCATTGAGAGAGTAAAGCTAGGTCTGACCACAGAGTAATCCAGCTCATGCTGGAACATGAACCGGGACAGCAGGAGTAAAAACATCTCACATCATCCCACTTTAGCAGCTTTCTCCGTCTCACAATTTGCATCCAGGTGCACTGAGACATTCTGCTATAACTCTACATTTATGAGCTCAAGCAAAGCAAAAATAAAAACTGGATTCTACAAATTTTATGCATTTACATTTACAATTTAAAACATGAACAGTGTTGGCAAAGGTTAGCTACCCAGTAAGAATTTCCCAGTATGTGATTGGTCTTCACTTAAAAAACTGTAAATGTGGAGTACTTATTAAAATATGTCGAAATAGTGAAACATCACAAATGGATAAATTAAAAGAGGTAATGGAATAACTTTAAAATGAACTTTTATGAAATATTGATTTCAAAATTGTATTTTGAAATTTAGCTGAATTTATTTGTGTAATATAATACATATAATATTTTAAAGGAATTTTTTTTCTTTTTGGAAACCAGGATAAGTCCCTCCCATACTTTGACCCCAACCATCACCCCCCCGCCCCCCCATCCACCCCCCCACCCGACTGAGACACATTGTCTGACTGAGCTTGAGCTGATTTCCATGCGCAGCCTTCAGGGATGCAGTGAGCCGTACCTGGGCCACATGAGGAAGTCTTGGCGCTGGCAAATCACATTCAAATTCTGCCCTCAAAATTTGCGTGTGCCCTAGCCAACATGGGCTTAATATCAACTCTTTCATGTTAGCACTATGCAAAACAAGAGGCTCCGTCATTTTCTGTCCTGTGTGTCAGTCCAGGGTGTCTGCACTGTCTTCATGTCTTTAGCTCTGCACAAATGGGAATGCCAAGAAATAGAAACTCTTCAAATGATTGGTCCTTTTTGGGTAGAAAATGTAAAACAAAAAAAATAAAAAATGAAAAAAATGTAAATGTAAGAAAGCATACTTCAGTCTTTTTTTGCAGCATGTTCCAACCACATTGAAAGCATTTTTATTCTGTTTGGGTTGTAGCCATTTTTCATACTGTCAAGTCTCCATTGAAAAAGAAATCCGGGTATCTACCTTATTCCTGGCCCCCAGGAGGCTTTGCATAATTTATGGGCGCGACTTCTGCTGCTAACCGGAACCGCCATTTGTTTACATGTTAGCAACTTGCTAACCGACTTTCCACAGAGGTTTTAGGCTATAAAATATGTGGGAACTCCAGCTATCACTGCTTACATGTAGCAATAATGTTTTACCGCCACCTACAGCTAATGAGGGGAGGAATAGCGACTTAAAGAAATGGCCGCAAAAATCCCCCACTGGCATAGCTACTTCATTGACTCAGTTGCTTCAGAGATGCAGATTTTCTTCCCTTGGCTTTTTGTCCACACAATGAAATGAACATTTCTGGGTTGTTCAAGTTTCTCTGTTCAAGTTTAGAAGTTTTAGCCAAATTCTCTTGTTTCCTTATCTGTCGGTATGCAATGAAAACTACCGCCTTTGTTTTTGGAGCATGTTCAAGACACACCTGTTGCTGCCACAAACTAAACTTGGTCAGATTATTCAAGTGCAGTCATGAACAGCACAACAGTTACTTGAGCTCCGAAAGGGCATCTTATGACACTTTCTAGTGGGAAGTTTCTCTGTATGACAGATTAATATGTGATTCAGTTCAGTTCTAGTCCAGTGGAGAGATTCTCCATATTACGGTCTGGAGCGCAGCAACTGCGGTCAGCAACGGAGAACCTCGAGGTTCTGGTGGTGATGGACTAAATGAGCCCAGATATTTGATTTTATCTTATAAAAACGGCTCCTGGCCCAAACATAGTGATAAAGACTCAGATCATGAACTTTATTATTTTTAAATTCAAACTAAAAATAAAATTCACATCAAACCAAGCCACTATTATGTAGTTCTGGTGTTTTGTACTATCAGCTCAGAACTCTGACCAGATTCTCTGCTTTTCTCGTCGTTATCACGGTCAGAGGAACGAGCTGCTAATTCACCGTCATTCTATTACAAAATGTAACAATCCATGATTAAATTCACAATTATGGTTCTCTGTACTGAGCAGAAGGCGGTGTGAACAAGTTTAACTAAATACTGTATTAAAACTGAAAAGAGAGATGTAACTTCTATCATGAATATAGATTAGCCAAAAATCCTACAAATTACAGTGAAATACCTCTAAGTCCGGTGGGCGTCAATAAGCCTCCTAGGAATAATTTGTGTGTGTGTGT
>CAEGAF010190532.1:0-10154 GCA_903067075.1 Micropoecilia bifurca | reverse complement strand
GATAGATAGATAGATAGATAGATAGATAGATAGATAGATAGATAGATAGATAGATAGATAGATAGATAGATAGTAAGCAGAAAACATCATTTTCAATTTCTGAAATTGATTTTATTTTATTATATTGTAACATGAAAAAAAGTGGAATTGCAGAACTAACTGGGGATTTGGTTGGCTGTGTTTCAGTTAATGAATCAAATACAAATACCTGTAGATGCGCAACATCAGAGTAGCCCATCTGGAGCAGCCATGACACATTCAAAGTGACCTAAATCTTTATTTTTTTTTCTGGTCCTTGGTTTGAACTTCAGCAAATCTTTACATCTTGATGTCTAAATGCATTGAATTCAGTGTGATTGACTGATTCACCATGTGATAACAAGCAATTTAATAAGTGTTTCTAATAAAGTTATCGGTGGACATTTCCTCACATATGATAAATAAAGATGGAGGTCTACTCCCCTGCCTTCTCAAATGTAAGCAGTAAGACCACATGGCTGCTTGACAAGGTGGAAATACTGTTTTGTTTGTCTTCTGTTTACAATCTCCATATTTCAGCCAAGAGACTTTCTGTGAACCATCCTACTCAAGTCCAGGCTTGCACAAGACACACTCACTTCCTTCTACTGTCTCCTTCTCTGTCACCCTTCTTTACATCTGCCTTTTTCTGTTATGTCCTTTCAAAAATGTATTTCAGGACTCCTTGCGAGAAGTGATAAAAAGAGTTCATCAAGCCATTTCAATATAATTATGTAAATAAGCTTCGCATGATCCGTATAACAGCAGCGGACATCTGGAGTCCTCAATAGCTGTTATAATTTACACTTGCAGTTGTCGGCCCTGGATGTTTTTAGCCTGGTGAACCGTATGAGAGTTTGAGAGTGTCTGCATTTAAATTGCTCTCACACGCTGAAAGTTATGGAGTATTTATAAAAGCTGAGGGAAGTGAGAGGGAGGTGGGGAGTTGTTATTTAGACCAGCCAGAACAGGAAGTTGGGAACTAAATGTGGAAAAGCTTATACTAATTTGAAGCAAGTTCAGGACAGGGAAACAGATATACCCAAACCAAACAGCACAAATATGGAGCCATCACCTCCAGCTTGGTAGTTGCTGAAGCATATATTCTGAAATTTAACTTAAACCACAAATTTGTGGGGTTATCCAATTTTCATTGAGATTTTTGGTCCACCAATAGTAGGGAACATAAAAATGTAATGGATTCTCTTGTTTGTCTGAAATTAAAAGCAAGGCATGTTGCAGGTTTATTCAAGTTAATACTTCAGGCTTGTAGTCCTTGTATCCGTGACATGTATATACAAGCTTACATGTTCAGTAGGAGTGATGGGGCTTAGGAGAGACTAATGCTGGCTTTGTTAAAGGAAGGAGGAGTGACATATTATCCTTTAATGTTTGTGCACGAATATGTAAACTACCTGAGACATTGGTCTTAGACGAAAGCTTTAGATGGATTTATTGCATTTTTAAATTCATTTAATTTTGTTTTTGTATTTATTGTTAGCTAATTTAGAATTTTCTAAAGTATTTATTCCCACTGAATGTTTCACATGGTGCTTTGCACATTAAACATTAAATGTTAAAACCACAAACTTCCATGTATTTTATTTTGACTTATAAGTACCCACACAAAGCAATTCATAATTTTGAGGTGGATACCTTTTATATTCAATAAAAAGTGTAGCATGCATATGTTTTCAGTCCTTTTCTTTGATGGTCCTAAGATGTGAGTGCAACCACTTGCCAGTTAATCTCCTTGAGTGCATCTCAAGGATATAGCTGTAATTGAATGTCATGTATGTATGATATCACATACACAATATAATCTCATGCATGCAATTTAATCTCAGTATAGAAAAGCTGTTGCGTGAAGGACCCGGCCACATTAATGGTCACTCTGGTAGAGTTTCCATTTCTCCATTTTAGATCACCAGTTCATATGGTAGAATCTGTTGACATAACAATTATTATTACTAGTGCACCCCATAAATCCGGTCTGGCCTATTTAGACTGAATTTACATTTTGATCACCATACAAAACACTGTGAGCCAACTGGTCATAAGAAATACATATAGAGCTAAATAAATAGCAATTTTGGAATGAAACCTGTAAGAATATTGAAGCTGGGACAGAGGTTCACCTTCCATCATGACTTTGATACTAAAAATACATCAATGACTATAACGAAATGGCTTAAATCAAAGCATATTCATATGTTAAAATGTCCCAGTCAAAGTTCAGCAGAAAATTCACTTGTGAATCAAGATGTGTCAGGATTTCAACATGTATCTTCTTTATCTAGCATGAATGAGGTTGAATTGATTTGCAAAGAAGAAATTTAAAAATATCAGTCTCTAGAGGTGCAGAGCTGGAAAAGACAACTCAAAAGGCTTGCAGGTGTAATAAAAGCAAAAGGTGGTTTTGAGTCACAGCAGGTGAATACAAATGTATAGTGGACTATTGACGATTTTATTTATAAGAAGGGAAAAAAGGAAATTATTTTTCTTCCACTAGATAATTATGTGCTTTTCTGTGTTGAACTGTCATATAAACTCAGCAGAATACTTTGAAGTTTGTGGTTGTAACATGGCAGAGAAAGTTTAATGTGTATGAATACGGTTCCCAGACACTGTATCTGACATCTTCAACACTGTCTTTTACTGCAGAATCCAGCTGGACAACAATTTTGTTTTCACTGAGTTCCCTTACTGTTTTACTGTTTTTGAGCAACAGCAATAATGCACCAAGGCTGCAGACCACAAGCCAGAGAAAGAAAAAATGTGTCCATGATCTAAAGTGCTGATACTACAGTACAGCTAAATAAGGAAGATCATCAGCTTAGTGCAACCCTGAGAGTTGGATGTGTAATATATTGCTTATGCCACAGCAGAGCTGCTGGTTCTTATTGATGTCGCTGCTGACCTTTACATGTTCCTTACTCAACTTATATAAACCCTGCAATCACAACAGTCTCACAGCTTTACTTTTCCTCAGCCATTTATTAAATAGCGCAGGGGATAAAAGGACAATACGCTAAATTAGATAGTGTCAGAGGTACTGTATGCATGTTCTGCTCTATAGTTTTATAATGAAAGGAGGCAAGTAAATTAGCTTCAAAAGCTAAAATTTTATCACTTCATCTGTGTGTGGGCCTCTTTCTCAACAGGGCCACACAAAAAACGTTTTGATGGGTTTGTTGTGCTTAAACATACATCACGTCTATTATTTGGATAATGACTGATTAATGTGTTGATTTTGTTGCCACACAGTGTGTATAATTAAGATTCAGCACACATGGTTGGATTCCACAGTCATTCAAAAGGAATGTCAATATTTTCATATTTTGGTCTGCACTGTGTAACTGATGTGTTGCACTGTGCAAGAGGTTGCAGTTCTTCAAAATTTCCTTTTACTGTGCATCATTTCTTGTACTTAAAAAATGTGTCACCAACGGTTTTACATGTGCAATTTGTACACAGGTAAGGGAAGTATGCTTGGATTTACAGCAGACCCCAGCCAGCTGAAGGGGGAGATGTATCACACAGCTCTGAAGAAAAGCTCCCAGGGCTTTGGATTTACTATCATCGGAGGCGACCGTACAGACGAGTTTCTGCAGGTGAAAAATGTTCTCAGCGATGGCCCTGCTGCCCAGGACAACAAGATGGCGTCTGGTGAGCAAATCCAGCATAAGATGCACATTCAAATCTCATGAGAAGTCATGAAGAAATGAAGTCATCTAAACAAATTATAAAACAAATATAAAACATTTAAAAGTGTGGAACTGATTGAAAACCTATTAATAAGGATTTAGGATTTCATCAAACTGTAGTCGGCACCATTCTTTATAAGTGAAGCAAATGGGGAACATTGGTTTACTTTTCTAGGAGTGGCTAGCCTGGCCAAATTACGCCAAAACAACACCTAAAGCATTGCAGCCCTCTCTTGTCTTCACGTAAAGATTTCATGTTTTGGTAATTGTAAAGACACTGGTGAAAAAGCTTTAAGGAAAATATTCTTTAGATTGATGAGACTAAAATGGAACATTCTGTACTTCTTGTCATATCTGATGTAAAACAGCAGCATTTTCAGAAAATCATACTAAGGGTCAAAAGTGGAGGTGGTGGTAATGTGCCTGGTTGGAGCTGCTTTGCTTCTTGACCTGTAGGAATTGCAGTAATGGATACAACCATTAAGTCTGCATTCTTAAGGTCCAGAAGGAAAATGTCCAGTCGTCATTGTGACTTTACCCAAAGAGCAAAAACCTGGTGGTTTTGGTGTGACCTAGTCAAAGTTTTCACTTTAAATTGAATTGAGATAATGTACATTACTTCAAATGTTCAAATGGTACATTTGAAGTACTGTACATTTAACTGACAAATAGGTAAATCAAGCTTAAGGAAGATAATATAGCAATATTTCTTTGGATAATATAGCAATGAATTCATATAGGTTTCTCCTATATAGGAGAAACTCCTATATGAATTCATTGCTATATTATCTTTGGATTGCTATATTATCTTTGGATTTCTTTGGATAATATAGCAATGAATTCATATAGGTTTCTCCTATATGAATGAATAGCAATGAATTCATATAGGTTTCTCCTATATAGGAGAAACCTATATGAATTCATTGCTATATTATCCAAAGAAATATGAGCCAACATTATTATTATTTCTTTTACATTTTTGGTTCTCTTGCTTTTGGCAGTTGATTTGATGATCCCTTTCAAAAAGCTGATCAAAAAGCTGGAATTTTGAAATTTTTTTTTAAAATACTGTATGAATACAATTTTATTGTATTCAATACAATTAGTTTTACTTCTTTCATATTTCTTCAAACCAGCCCTGTCCCATGGGTTCAGCAGTGCAATAAAAAAACAGCCATTTGTCTGTCAAACACATAGGGACTATATCAGCAGTCATTCTAACTTTGGTTCCTGTGACACCAGGAGCTGTCAGTCTGGTAAGGTGTGTGTGTGTGTGTGTGTGTGTGTGTGTGTGTGTGTGTGTGTGTGTGTGTGTGTGTGTGTGTGTGTGTGTGTGNGTTTGTGTGTGTGTGTGTGTGTGTGTGTGTGTGTGTGTGTGTGTGTGTGTGTGTGTGTGTGTGTGTATTCATTTGAATAGTATTATGTGACAGAAATCTATTTCTTTCACAGCTCTTTTCATTTGTAACTGGAATACTGTTCGGGTGAGCAATGTAGTAAGCGTGGGTGGGATAAAAATGAGTGAATGAGATAAAAAAGAAATTAAAGCAGTAAAGGGAGTTGCCAAAATGGGAAAAAGGTAAGAGATGAGGAGATTTGGGAACCACATATCTGACAAAGAAAATGCAAAGTGTTTTTCAAAGTGATGTGGAGAAGTAATTCCTAGATAGAAAATGAGAAAAAATATTGTCTTCTTTTTTCATTTGCCACAGGGGATGTGATTGTTGAAATTAACGGGACATGTGTTCTGGGAAAGACCCATCCAGAGGTGGTGCAGATGTTCCAGTCCATCCCCATCAACCAATACGTAGACATGGTTCTTTGTCGCGGGTACCCTCTGCCTCCGGATGTAGACCTGAACAACGACGACCCCCTTCCTCCTCCACCCCCTCCACCAGCTACTCAGCCACAGCAGCCTCTCCACGGTGGGGAGGTGGTGACCGCTGTGCCGCTCATTAACGGACAACCACTGCTAGTCAAGGGCGACGTCCTGCATGGCTCTTCACAGGAACTGCACTATGTTACCACCGACGCAAGCGGTCGGCCTGTTGTAGCTGCCTTGCCCAACGGGCGACAGCCCGACCAGGGAGAGGGCGCCACAGGAATGCTGCAACCAGAGCTGGTGAGCGTTCCACTGGTGAAGGGGCCTGGAGGATTTGGATTTGCCATTGCTGACTGTCCTCTGGGCCAGAAGGTGAAAATGATTCTCGATGCCCAGTGGTGCCGTGGGCTGCAAAAAGGAGACGTGATCAAGGAGATCAACAGGCAAAATGTTCAAAGTCTCAGTCATGCACAAGTGGTGGACATCCTGAAAGACTTTCCTGTGGGAAGTGAGGTCAGCGTGCTGGTACTGAGAGGAGGTGAGAGACTAAAGCGTTCAAATGTTTCTGTAGCTGGTCTGCCCATCTGGATGTTTAGGTACTATATTGTACTATCCAGAAAATTTTAGTCATTCCTCATTTATTACAATGTTGCTTCCAGGCAGCTAGACCTTCCTTTAATCTTTTAAAGTGATCCCAAGAAACAACCTGAACAGAATTGAACTTGTTTTAATTCAGTCCATTACCAGACCTCTTCTCTTAAAAAAAGACTTTATGTGGTTTTATGACCTAGTGCTTCTTATTTTATTCTCCACTTCTCCAATTTCCTCATTTCACAGACAAATAAAGTGTCTTTATGTATTTTATGGTGGACATCAAATGGGTGAATGCTTCTGGGTTCAAAGAAAAACCCCTATCAAGTTTATTGGTGTGGTTAAAAGTTTTGACCGTACTGCCCAATATAAATAATTGTACTAAAAGTAATAGCATTGTGTTTACAAAAGTCAGTAAAGGTCAAATGTCTTACAATAGCCCTGAACCAACATTTAGGTGTATAACCCAAGTTTCTATGTGCACAGATTAGATCAACTTGTTCTTTTGTTTTTTCAGGTTTTCCCTTAGAAACCTGTTTGTCTTTTTGAAACATATTTTAACGCATACACTCTTTGTGTATTTTAATGTATTCAGTCACATGATCCCTCACATGTAATAAACAGGCCTGACACCATAGTGTAAGAAAAATCTTCATACCCTGATGCTTGAAAAACGATGCTTCACAGGCTGTGGCCTGAATTTTAGTTTAAGCAGGGAGTAAAATGATGTGTTTTTTCTCTTTGTACACTGTGGCAAAATTTAACAAAACTCTCAGAAGTCTTCTTTCCAACAGCTTGGTCTTCACACTGACATTATCTAATTTTTGATGTGCTCACAGGTTACTGTGAGCACTCCAACATTCAGTGTTGGTTGTTTTGGATTATTTTCTTAAACAACCAAATTAGCCTGATTTTTGAGCAGAAAACCACAAATACCAGCATTTACAAAACATTTACTCTCATGTTTTAAAATGGGGGTCACTAGAAACCTTAGAAACACCCGACAGGTGTTCCTTTCTTTTTACGATTCAGTTATGCATAATCAGTAGCATACATGTGTGTTGGTATGCTATCACTTACTAGTATACTAGTAAATTATTTAGGGAATTCTAAATTCTAATCTTTACAAGAAATCATGACTGATCGGATTAAAGATGTTGGATTGCTGCTATTCTGAACACAGATTTCTCTGTGTTTCTGTGTTGTTTTCACCACCTTTTTGCCTCCATTTTGTTTTCTCCTCTCATCATTTTTATCTAATATAATTTGTTGATATTGTTGATATACTTCTCCAGTGCTGCTTGGAGGTGAGGTCAGAGTGCTGATACTAATGGGAGGTGAGGTGGTGTGGCTAATGGGAGGTGAGGTGTTGTGGCTAGTTTAGGGGCACTGAGTGATACATTTTTGCACTGTAATATTGTGCCACTGTGTCTGCCGTGTGTTTCGAAGCTTCCACTGGAGAGGCTGTGTCCTCTTTTTGCTAAATATTTCCAACTTCTCCACTGTGACTACTCAGGCACAGTTCAAAGCCAGTTCCTATGAGTTTTGTTTCTTACCACCACTTGCAAATACAGACTGCACATCCCAAGTACTTCTCCAATATTCGTCTTCTGCACCTCGACTCAGTCTGCCTGTGTTTATAACAACTTGTAAAGGGGCTAAATGCCTCTGTTACAAGTCTGAGAGAGGGAGTTACATGAGTGTGGGGATGTGCTTGATTCCACATAGTTGAGGGAGGAGGGAAGGCACCCTTCAAATGTCTCCTACATCTCTCCGTGGCCGCCTAAGGGACTCACTGCGCGAGTCGGTGAACCCCAGATTGGCTTTGATCATCAACAGAGCGCAGGGGATTTCTGCATGCCTCTTTATCTGTGGCCTCTAAAAGATCCATGGCTAAACTGCCAAGGAGGGAAGGTCCGCTGGGTCTTTCTTGCCCCAAGCCACGCCTGAGCCGTCTTCCCTCATTGCCCAAACACCCATGCTACTTGCACTAACTGCTGTGCCACCACCATCATGTCCTGCTCCACTGCATGATTCCCACTGTTGAAGTATATATGGGCTTGGCTTCACCCAGCCTGCTAAACTGAACATCTAATGTTCTCTTTAACACTCATTAGACAATGGCCTGTAGCTTAGAGGTGGCTCACAATTGGATTGTGTCTTTATTATTGGTGAGTTTCGCTGAAGACAAAAAGATCAGGCAGTTGGGTGGAGGTAAAAGCAGGGTGCAGTAGCAGGGTGTGTTCTGGGTGTGCAGCAAACGTTGCATTGTCAGATTTTGATGACAATGATGTTGGATGAGGGATTTTTACAGTGTTGCATAAAACTATCTTCTTCTATACAGTACATCAGGCTCCATTAACCTCAGATGAGGCCAAGTTTTCACCCTTGCCCCGAGGGCTGCAAGCTTCAGAGGAGTATCTGTTAATTCAATTAATGCAGAGAGTTGAGGAGGATGGGAGACTGGAGTGGGGCTGTGCGAGATGGTCTATAGGGAACTATCTGAGTGCGTTAGATGAAACATGTGGGTGTACTGTAAAGCAAAAAGAAGAATTATCAGCTGTGGAATTATATGCATGAAACACAAAAACCTTTACCTGCTTTCTCAGCTCCACGGTTGCGGTGCACTATGTACTCAGCTCAAAATGTGATGAACCAACACTATATGCCATACGCATCTTTAATCTCATGGATGGCTAAATATTCGCTAATGGAGCATTATTTAGCGAGCACACCTCTTGAGTTTTGAGTAGCTCACTGGTTTATTTTTACACTTCCTGCCACCATCTCTTAGTCAGAGAGACAGTGCCATCTGCTGGAGCTTTGGTGTGAATTGTTGTTCCAAATATGAACATAATTAATTCGAACTCTTTTCCTTTTGTCTGTCTTTTTGTTACTACAGGTCAGACATCCCCTGTAAAGACTCTGAAGCCTGTGAGTAAAAATGCATTATTCCCTCTTTCATTGTTTCCCCATGGAGACATATCCTTCAATTTGATTTCAAAACATTTTGTCCTTCAG
Organism: Micropoecilia bifurca; assembly: GCA_903067075.1. Lineage (NCBI taxonomy): Eukaryota > Metazoa > Chordata > Actinopteri > Cyprinodontiformes > Poeciliidae > Micropoecilia > Micropoecilia bifurca. The sequence goes on along the minus strand of CAEGAF010190532.1, from coordinate 998 downwards.
CTTAACCACTAAGCCTCTGTTGCGTCAAATTAAATGATAGCAATAAATTTGAATATTGATTATCTCTCAGCCCGCCTTCTTTTGTTTGTTCTCAAAAACAGTCTTAATTACCTCCGTTCGCTATTCATATGCTTTGGGCTATTGTCTAGGGACTGCAGTGGTAATGAGGATTGGATGAGCCTCTTTAGATTTGGCAGTATTATTAATACAACAGTTTTAGATAAAAAGGGTGCCCTTTTCATGCGGAGAAGGCCTATCGCAGCCTTAGGGAAATCTTTACTTTCTCTCTTGGATTTTATATTACGCTCAGATCCCAGTGTCTAACCCTCAAAACAATAGAAGAAATATGGAGGTAAAACTGGTGTACGATATTAAAAGTGACCTTTCCAGCTTTTGTTATCTAACACTGTTTGATGCCCAGACACTTGTCAAAGATAATGAGGTGCTCAGACTTTCATTAAAAGTTTGTGATATAATACAATTCAACAATACAACCAAAAGTTACACACAAAGCTTGTCCTTTAGTGTAATAATTAATTATAAAGTAGCATGTGGTCATGATGTCTCTTGTGTCTGTCATCAGAGACAGGAAATGACGGCAAGCACAGAAACCTTGGACACCATCGCAGACGCAACCCCCCAGGCCTTGCCGTACCACTCCAACACCAGAACCCTACGCTCATCCGACTCCCCCAAGCGAGATGCCACAGAGATGTACCTGAAGTCCAAAGCCCTGCTGGAGAGCAGGCGTGAGTGTTGACTGATATAAGCTGCTTTTAATCGTTTGTTTTGTCATACTTTTCTCTGTGATCCTACACTGAAACTAAGTGATGGTGAAATTCTTCCCATTCACAGAGCCTCACACCAAAGACATAGATGTTTTTCTGAAGAGAGACATTGAAACAGGCTTCGGGTTCCGAGTTCTGGGAGGAGAAGGCCCACAACAGCCAGTAAGTTTCAAATCCAGCTTACTTTGCAAAAAAAAAAAAAATTATATA
>CAEGAF010190520.1:0-44588 GCA_903067075.1 Micropoecilia bifurca | reverse complement strand
TTTTTTTTTTTCTTTACAATACATCTGACCAATGATTTGTTCCTTTAGGTTAGTTTGGATTATACAAACTGTTATATGGTAAATTAGAAAATATGAAATATTGTTCTTTATATTATTTGATTTAAATTCAATGGCTTACATACATAAAATACTATGACTTAAGCCCACTTGGGAAAACCCAGATGATGGCTTTGTAAGCTTTAATTCACAACATTTAAGTAGCTCAGTTGAGAGAAAAACTATTTGCTACTATTAAATTAATCAGAGTGTCATCTTACAAGTATTCTAACATTTTGCTGAACATTTGAATACATGATGATATACCTGTGTTTCAGATGTAGAAGTCGATAAATTAACATGAGGGTCTATTGATTACAATGTTGGAAAATAAGTGAATGTAAAAATGATTAATAATCTAACATTGAGTAGGTGTTATTACACTAAATATAGTCAGGATGTACTGGCTTAATTATACATGAAAAGAATGAACTTTTAACATAATAGATAGTAAAAAATTATTGTGACAGGTCTAAGGACTTGAAATAAATCTACCAGAGGTTGGTACAGTGAAGCGTTTAGTTAAATGTTTGGTGTTCACATGATGATATTCATTTATAATAATAATAATACAATGATGCCCTGGTATTGTCAGAGTTGACACCTATTAAATAAACGCAGGAAAGACGAGAGTGGCAGAGATTCTGAACAGACAGCGATGTGCTTTCAGTTACAATCTCCTATTGTTCTGGAAGCACATTTTCCTACCCTTCTCTTTTTATTGTCTTTAGGATCCCTAATCACAGACAGCAGTGTACCTCTAAAGGGAGACGGAAAGACACTTCATCACACAGTTACAGCGCCAGTGATGATCACTAACTAACAATACAATCTATCTTAAACTAGATTATCCAGTTCCTGACCGAGGGTCAAACAGAGCTTGTTGTACGTCTTCACGGCGATGGTTTTACGGCTAAAAGGTCAAAAGCAAAGCGTTCTGTAAAGAGCTGCTGTCACTGCTCTGAGGAAGGAAATCAGAATGATTAACAATACAGGAACATTTCTTAGAAGATATGACTAAACAAACACTCGTACATAAAGCAAGAACTTTATAAAGGTATAACAAATAGTTGATAATGATGCAATTTACCTAACAAGTATGTTTTCCAATTACAACCTGTAAATCAGTATGATCATATGTACAGAAATTTGCTTCCAATCTCTTTATAGTTCATGGTTGTGTTCCTCTTTCCAGTGCTTTCAGCTAAGCTAAAGGAAAACAAAAAGAACTGGTTTGGTCCCAGTCCGTATGTTGAGGTAGCTGTGGATGGCCAGTCAAAGAGAACAGAAAAATGCAACAACACCCACAGTCCCAAATGGAAGCAGGCCCTCACTGTGTGAGTACTGTTGTTGTTTGTCTCTGTGGCAAAAAACAGTGTTTTTTTACTAGCCGAAATACTAGAAATCAACTTGGGAATTGTTTACAAGTAGAAATGATACAAAAGATTAACATATTTTAATGTTTAATGCACATATAATGTGCTTTTTAGACATGTATTGATATAATTGTGAAAACTGATATAATCATAATAGAAGTTGTGGAATTCTATTTTTAATTTCATTTTAACTGTTATAAGTCAAAGGTAAAATTGTACAATTTGTAGCACATACATTTCTGAGACGAACACAAGATGTATGTAGGATGTTCCTTCATAATAATATATATAAAAAGGGTTTATGGTTTTACAATCTATTTTGAGATACAGGTTTTATAATCCTAATTTGTAAATGCAGATAATGTGTAACAAGGACAGCTAACTGGATGCTCACTTATGGAGCAACTTTAATCATATTACACATATTGTAACACATGATAAATTACACACTGGAAATAACAAAATAAGGTTATAGTATAATAATTTATTTTATATTTACATAGTTTCTGTGATAGTTTGGGGGCCAAAGTTAAAAGGCTAGTTGATTATTGGCTCATTTATAATTTATTAGTCTTGAAAACTCAATTAGAACAGCTGAATCTAGAGCATGTTTAGAACACTTCAATCCCATAAAAAGTCATCAATATGTTTTCAAGTTACACTCAGTCAAGAACCTCCCTGTTTGAGTTGCACTTAACATAATGGTGGCTGAGTGAAGGCCTCAGAGCTGTGAAGTCAGCCTCTTCTTCAACACAGCTTTTTACTGGATCTTGTCTCTGTGTTGCGTTCCTGCAGAATTGTGACGCCAGTCAGCAAACTCATCTTTCGTGTTTGGAGTCATCAGACACTGAAAGCAGATATTCTACTGGGCATGGCCACTCTGGACATCGGCATGGTCCTCAAAGCCAATGATCTTAAATGTGAGTATACACACATGTACTTTACTTTTTCTAAAATCTTGTAAATATTGCACCTTTTTAAATTTCCTTCATTTGTCAGTGAAATTATGAATTTATTGTAGGATCAGATGTTTTACATGGAATTTGCATATGTTTTTACACTTGTTGAGTAAATAGTTCAAATAAAATAAACAGCTTCCCATTCCATGGAGCTACATTTCTGTTGCTAGTCTGTGGATGTTTTATCCGTTTTGCCGAGAACTATGCAGTTAAACGGTGCAGCACGCTTTATAGAGGCTGTTCTCTCCTATTATAAAAAAAGTTCATGCCTGACATGTACTAATTATCAACATATTCTGTTGTGGCTTGATAACATTGACGACCATTTTTTATATTTTTAACCTTGTTCTTTTGTAAATGTTTGGAGTCAGAGGAACATTATACGCTTTTTCTACTTTGATCTCTTAGTTGAAGTCTGAGTTTTGCTGTCGTGTTGCTGTTGGAAGCATTTTCTTAATGATGTGATTTCTCCTAATCCCAGTGTGTGAGGTGGTGCAGACGCTGCAGCTGTCCTTTGACAGAGACCCTCAGGATATTGTAGGGGACCTCTCAATCTGTCTGGACGGCATGCAGGTTGACCCGGAAGCCTTTGCTCTGGCAGAGAGAGAGCAAGGTAAGGCAAGCACCAAACAAGGTCATGGCAGAACTAACGGAGAACTTCAACACTTACTTTATTGAATTAGGATGTCAATGCAAATTGGCTTTTTATAAATGATTAAACTGGTTTACTTTGCTTAATCCATGTAGGGGACTTCTGTCAAGGTTCAAATAAATGCATTACATTAATTTTCCGCCAGGGAGCAGTAGAAGCACATCATACATTGAGTTCGCTGAGGACAGTTTACACAAGCATTTAAAATGGCTCATTTAAAATGACAGTTTTTAATTTGCCATATAACCAAAAAAAACATATGTTTTTAAATTCAACTGTAATAGCACTATTAAACATTTTTGAAAGCAAATCAGTTTAAATATTATCAATATTATGAGATAGATCATTTCATTATCAGAAATGATCTAACATGGTCATACGTGATGTTACAGTTTTCTTCTTTTTTTTTCCCAGCTCCTCTTACAAATGGAAATGCAAAACAAAATGGCAACACAAGCAACAGGTCTTGTAAACTTTTACTTGAAAATCCAAACCTGGGTTTATTTTTTTGGCAGCTTTTCTCCAGTAAGGTTCTGGATAATGTTTCTTAAACTTTTTCTTTTAGATCAAGCCGGGACACGTCTCCATCCAGTGACTCAGATGACTGGGTCATTGTGCCCAATGGTCTTGCTGTCAGCGATAGAGGTTCTCCCTCTCCGTCTGCAGAGGGCACCACTTCCTCTCGTCCTCCTAGGCCTGCCAGGCCTCCGCCTCCTACGCCACAAAAACCTGCCGCCTCACCAAGTAGGAAAAAACACAGTTTCATTTACTAAAGAGCTGCTAAAAATATGGATATCATATTTAAAGAAAGCAAATATTCTACTTTTAGATTTATTAGTTTTTGTTGACTCCCCAATGGGGTATTGGACACCAGTTAAAGAGAGTTTTGCAAAAATAATGAATGCCTTATGCTATTCTTCTCTGCTCCTTATCATCGTGTCCCAGGCTCTTCCAGTAGTTCTTCCCCCAGTGAACTGAGTGAAGCACCAGCTTCTGACGGCTCATCTCAGGCATCTGCAAGCGGCGGTTCAGACCAGCCCGATGACGCAGGCGGACGAGCAGCAACGGCCATTTCCTCACAGACGGCCAGCGCTCCCAAACCAGGTGGCGCTGTAACAGCAGCTCCAGCTACAACCGCTACTCCCAGAGTCAACCCCATTAGCAACGCCCCACTGCCACCAGGGTAAGGAGCCACTTCCTGTTTTGGTACCATGTCTGTTGTGATTTTAAATAATTCAGCTCAGTTGGATTTAAAATATATTTTTTTTCAATGCTACCAAATGATAACGTTTTTCTCAGCGAGGATCATATAGTCATACATAGCTTAATAAACTTTAAGATCCATAGCCCTCATTGTTCCAGGATCTTAGGTTTGCAAGATTTTTCTTTTTTTTAACTGAAAATGCATCAGAATTTGCTTAATATCATTTTTATTGTATTATAGATGGGAGCAAAGAGTGGACCAGAATGGAAGAGTGTATTATGTGGACCACATTGAGAAAAGGACAACCTGGGAAAGACCTGAGCCTCTGCCTACAGGGTACAATGCTTTATGCTTTATTTAATGAATCCTGAAATAACAGAATATGCTTTATTGGTCATATTGTGTGTACAAACAAGGAATTTGACTTCAGTTTTCAACCCAAGAACAAATCCTAAGTATTTCTATTCTCATTTAAAATGGCTGCAACAACCTTTTTTTTTTTTTTTTTTACATAATTGCATTTTCTTTCTTTTTTCCCCAGCTGGGAGCGACGGGTTGACCCAATGGGTAGAGTGTACTATGTTGACCACATAACACGAACCACAACATGGCAACGGCCCACTCAGGAGTCAGTGCGCAACTATGAGGAATGGCAGAACCAGCGCAGCCAGCTCCAGGGAGCAATGCACCAGTTTAACCAGAGGTTCATTTACGGGGTGAGAACAATTACTTTAACTGCTTTCACCTTCAGTTAAGGATTGGTTTCTTTGCTTCAGTACTCTATAAACTTTATTAGTACAATTGCTAAATTGTGAGCCAAGCTGCGTGATCTCTTAAGTTTTTCAAAGCATGGACCTTTTTTTTAATATATAGGTTTGCTTATTTATCTATTACTTGTTTATCTACTCAGATAAGCTAAAAAAAGTAATAAATTGCATATACAATAAGATAATGATTAAGAATTTCAGTAAGATCAGTTTACTTATTTGTAAATCCGAATTTTACTCTTTGTTTCTGTTTTATTAATAGAGACTATTATATTAATTCATATTCTTTCTGGCTCAGCTGCAGGACCAGTTTGCAGCCACGTCCACTAAAGAGTTCGACCCACTGGGACCGCTGCCACACGGCTGGGGTAAATATATTTTCACACGAATTCATCTTAAAGAAACTGAAGTCTTAGAAACACGATAAGGATCTGTTGAAGGAACGCATAGCTGTAAGTTGACATATATTTGTGTACGAATATGTTTTTATTTTAGAGAAGAGAACAGACACCAATGGCAGAGTATATTTTGTTCATCATCCAACTCGAACGACACAGTGGGAGGACCCGAGGACACAGGGGTGAGTGCATATCGTATCATGATATCGTGTGTTTTATGGGTGTAACGCTCTTTGGTAACAGCTGGATTCATTCTGTACCACTGAAAAGCAGGAACATGCCAATGTGTTGCTCAATTTATGAGGACTTCTTTGAAACTTGAAAACCATTTTGGATCCTTCTTTTACAACTTTTAAAAAGTAGCTTTCCTTAATTAAAAAAAATATTATTTTTTTTTATTTACTGTTTTTGTGACTTTTCAATATAGCATAAAATCTACTTTAGTGGTTAAATAGAAAATCTACAGAAGATAGCAAATTAATTCATCCAAAAAAATCTATTCATTGTCAGAATAATTAACTGTGACTGTGTGAATAAACTTAAGCTTCACTGTAAAGCTTATTTTCTTATCTTGTGTGTTTGTGTGTTTTCTTTGCATGTTTTGCTCAGTCTCCTGAACGACAAACCCCTGCCTGAAGGGTGGGAGATGAGGTTCACTGTGGATCACATTCCCTACTTTGTAGACCACAACCGGAGAACGACGACCTACATCGACCCCCGGACAGGGAAATCTTCCTTGTAAGTTGGTGTCCATAACATTTAAAGTAATCCTGGTGGTAGAGGAGATCTACCTCCAGGTCTTCCATTCTTGTCACAACCAAAAATGTTTGTTGTCTCACTTTTACAGCGAGAATGGGCCACAGATCACTTATGTTCGGGACTTTAAAGCCAAAGTGCAATACTTTAGATTCTGGTGTCAGGTATGTTTACAAATCAAATTGTTAATTGATTTTGTCCTGCTTTACTAATTTTTTAATGTATATTTTTGCATCATTATTCAGAGATGAACACAGATTCTGCTGGATCTGAGAACACATGTGTGTTTTGTGTTTGTTCTTAGCAATTATCTATGCCTCAGCATATCAAGATTACCGTCTCCAGAAAAACTTTGTTTGAGGATTCATTTCAGCAGGTACGATCTTGTCTTTTTGTCAAAGTATTCAATTAGTCTTTTCTTGTTTGTACATGAATTATGTAAGTGGATTAATATTCGGCCTTGCTTTCAAAGATTATGAGTTTTCACCCACAAGATTTGAGGCGGAGACTCTGGATCATTTTCCCTGGAGAGGAGGGCTTAGACTATGGAGGCGTAGCCAGGTAATCCCTCTGAATTTTTTTATGCAGGTGTGTCTTTTTTTGGTGACTAGTTGGGTGTGAAAAGACTAACTTGAAAATTCTGTTGACAACACCCAATGTTGATGTAAAGTTGTGATGTAACATAAGCTTCCATGTTTCGTTGGAATCTCGATCATCAAGAAATTATCTCACTTCTTTACATCACCTATAATTGCTGATATATTTTTGTAATTTGTGTTGGTATTTCCAGAGAATGGTTCTTCTTGCTCTCCCATGAAGTGCTAAATCCCATGTATTGTTTGTTCGAGTACGCTGGAAAGGACAACTACTGTCTTCAGATCAACCCGGCTTCTTATATCAATCCGGATCATCTTAAATACTTTAAATTCATTGGCCGCTTCATTGCCATGGTACCCTTTTCTGTTGGTTTTAAAATACATTTTTGGCTTAATAAATTTGAATTTGCATGTCTTTCATTCAAAGTCACCAAATGTGTATTTTGTTTCTCTGTTTTTTCCCAGGCCTTGTTCCATGGAAAGTTTATTGACACGGGTTTTTCGCTGCCTTTCTACAAACGCATTTTGAACAAACCACTGGCTCTTAAAGACTTGGAGTCCATTGACCCTGAATTTTATAATTCACTCATTTGGATCAAGTAGGTAGTTCATGTATATAATGCGTGTGAGGCACAATTGAATGTAATAATCTGGAAAACCATGGAATTTGTGTATTTTCCAGGTCTAGAAAAAGAAAGTAGAGTATGTAAAATAATCTTTATTTCTAGATTATGTTTTATTCTTTTGAGCAATGATGATGCAGGTTTAGTACTTGAACACAGTAAAAATGTCTGTTACAAATTTATAATGAAGTTTTATATTTATAGCCTAAAATTATATAAAGTAGAGATGATCACTATGGAGAAATTAGTCTGAAAAATTAATGGATTTTGGCATAAAGCTTATATAATCTTTATTCCAGCCTAGATTTTCTGAAATAGTCAGTGGTCAGACAGTTTCGAAATTCAACTCTGTTGAATGTGAATCAAGTGACACATGATTGTTTCAGTCTGGATTTTCATACAGATATTGATCTTTAACATCTCCCAAGTTTTTGATTTGCCAGCACATTTTTAACATTTCTTGGTTCTCATAATTAGTGAGAACAATTTATGGACCTAAATTCTGATGATCTCCAGCTTAGTTTTCTGCAGGTAAGATAATGATTGGGGTTGGTGTAACCTCTGAGAATTAGAAGCATGTTCTATTGCTGGCTGACAGAAAAAGCTACAACAACGGATCCATGCACGTAAATACATAAACCTGGAAGTCTTAGCTAACAGGTCATGTGTCAAATTTTCCGTTTTCTCTTCGAGTTAGAGGCTCTTCTGTACCACATGAGTTCACCCTTCACATTTTATTGCTGCCTGTAAAGCCTTAGAGGAGCTGTGTTGTGTTGCTACGGTTATTTAAACTGAATTGGTTAATAAAGTGAGTTTTATGTCTTGCAGGGACAATAACATCGAGGAATGCGGTCTGGAGATGTTCTTCTCTGTTGATAAGGAGATCCTGGGAGAGGTCAGCACTCATGAGCTGAAACCAGACGGAGGAAACATTCCAGTTACTGAAGACAATAAGGAGGAATACATCAGGTACAGCCGCATTGTTTCCACTTCCTATTTACTAATCAAGTTTTGCTGCTTTTATATCTTTCATAATATAACAGTTATGCAAGTAGATTTTTTTTATACACAGGTTGGTGGCAGAATGGAGGCTGTCCAGAGGGGTGGAGGAGCAAACCCAGGCATTCTTTGAGGGCTTCAATGAAGTTCTACCTCAACAGTACCTTCAGTACTTTGATGCAAAGGAGTTGGAGGTACAAAGCTAATTGGGTGTTTTTCTCAGCAATCTTTAAAAAATAGGATTTAAATGTGCTTGTCATCCATTGCTGATTAAAATAATATTATGGTTTACAGTATTTTTTGTGATAACTGTAAAATGTATATTTTTTGGTATTTCTCTCTGAATACAGTCAGATTACCACAAACACAAATGCTGCCCTAAAAATAAATACTTTAGACACTAGGTGCATTAGGGGGAGCACATGCATACATTGATGGCATTTGATCAAATCTTCAAATATATTTGTCTTTATTGATTCTCTCATGTAATATATCTGCCGTAATTGAAGATAAGGTAAAGCACTATTTCCTGCAACATAAATAGCAATTGTAATGTTATGGTGGTGATGTGTTCAGTGTATTTTCTGTGTTGTTTTTAGGTAATGCTGTGTGGGATGCAGGAGATAGACCTGGTGGACTGGCAGAGAAACACGATTTATAGACATTATGCTCGGAGCAGCAAGCAGATCCTTTGGTTCTGGCAGGTTTGTTCTGAAAAGAAATGTTCTGTCATTGTTATGTTTGTTAATGTAAAATGGAATCAAATGCTTGCTTTTTTAAATGAAAAAACATGAAGGTTAGGTCCATACCTAACCTTCATGCTTTTTCATTTAAAAAAGATATCCAGAAACAAAAAAAATCTCTGAACTTTTATGTGTTGGAGCAGCTTGGAACATAATCTCCTTTCTCTTCTATATTAAGATTAAGTAAAATTTGGAAAAACAGGAAATGTTTTAGAAAAAAAGGTACAGTTTGAGATTTATTTTCTCAGATTTACTGTAGTATTAAGAAAGTGGGAGGTAAGTATGTAAAGTATACATGCCAGTTTCATAATGTTTTAATGTGTTTTAAAGAGTAAAATGTACTATTGAAACAGCACTGGAAGTATGTGGTGCTGGAATTGTGCAAAAGCGCAGCATAAATGTGCAAATCTATATGCATTTTTTTTTTATCTGAACGTATTTGGAAAAATCTACCTAATTTGAACATAAATGATTTGTTTTGCAGTTTGTGAAGGAGATGGACAACGAAAAACGAATGAGACTCCTGCAGTTCGTCACCGGCACCTGCCGTCTTCCTGTTGGTGGCTTTGCTGATTTGATGGGTGCGTAAAATCCATGCAGATGTGTAAAACAGATGTTTCTTTTGCGCCGTCATGAGATTTTTCTCATACAATTTTCTCGTTCCCGTAAATAGGAAGCAATGGTCCTCAAAAGTTTTGCATTGAGAAAGTGGGGAAAGAAAACTGGCTTCCACGAAGTCACACTTGGTGAGAATATTTCATTTTTGCTCAAAATGACGTCATATCATAAATGAATGGACACCTCAGCTTTTCTCGTCATGTGCAGTAAAAGACAACAAAAAAAGTCAGAAGAGTAACTTTGACTCTGTTGTTTTTTTTTCTATTTAGCTTCAATCGTCTGGATCTCCCTCCTTATAAAAGCTATGAGCAGCTGAAGGAGAAACTTATGTTTGCCATTGAGGAAACGGAAGGATTTGGGCAGGAATAGTCACAACAGGAGTTCCTGACTTTCATCCCGATAACCACATGGATGCAACAGAAAATTGCTGACCTTGATTGAGCCGGATCCATTTTTAGAAAGAAGCACTTTTAGCAGTTTCTCTCTGCAGCCTGGAAATGCTTTCGCCCTGGTAGATTCTGTCTGTCTCAATAGCATATTCACAAAAGAATACAAAATTGTTCCATAATAGGTTCATTATTTAACAAGGGATCTGTGAGTCGTCTACCTTGATGATCTGTTCCTCCCTGATCCACTTAATCGCACCTGCTGCACAAAAAGACTAAAAAAAGAGACGCCTTTCTCACTCTGGCATGCCTGCACTTGCTGTATGTTGAGTAAGCGCAGTTTCTACACGTGGAGCACACATTCTGCGCCATAGTCGTTTCTTTAGAACCACTTCGTTGGGCCTATGCACCCTGATAATGTACGAGGAAAGAAACTTGTCTGTACATTTTGACTCATAATATGAAGATTTATTCCCTGACAGATAAAACAGTCCCTTGTGATTCGAGGTCATTGAGGTTTCGTTTTCTTTCTTTGATGGAAGGTGGGATGGATGGATATTTTTCTAATAGGTGACCGATATGAATCCTGTAGCACATATACAGTTTTTTATTAACTTTGCTAAATGTGATGACTTTAATTGCAATAATAACTTTCTTGTGTTGTGACAAGTGTTCAACTAGTTTGCACATGTTTTTTGTGAGCAGTGAGATTTTGATTGCGATTAGAAGACGCTATTTTTAAGTGCAATAGTTTTGTAGAACACATAATTTCGCCAATGTCGCATTCAAACAGGGCTTTGATTAGCTTTTCTAAAGATTTGGTTTTTACCTTCAAGTTAAATCCCAGTACAACATAGAGATCAGTTGCACACTTTGAGTTCTGTATGGTTGCTGTGGTTTGCTGTCCCATTATAACTGCTACTGTTATATCTGCATTTTAGACCGTAAATGTTTACCAAATGTTTCAGTGAGGAAGAAGTAAACTGTGAAGGCTGTGATAACGAAGCTGGTACTGATGAGCCATTCACACTGAGCGATCGTCGGTTCTCAGTTAGTTCTCAAGAGCCCAAGTTGCATAGCTGGAGCAACGGTGTGTCAGATGGGTTCTGTTAAGCTTTGTAAACGGAGTGAATCCGAGAAAAGCTAAGATTTTAAATCCTACAGGTTTCATTTATTAAGTGGCTGTTATTGCTCATGTGCAGTTGAAACCAGACATTTACTCGCACATTTTCAAAATTATGTTTTATTAACCTCACGATTACATGAAATTGTACTAAAAGGGTCCCAGAATAATTAGATTTTAAGATAATTGCTCACATTTTCTTCAAATTCAGAAGTTTAAATACATTTTATTAGTATTCGGGAATATTGCCCATTTGAATAGAGTGGCTTGAATGTGTTGGGTAGTTTTTCCACATGTTTCTCATAATAATTTGTTTTGGTCAATCTTTTTTAGTTCTGCCCACAATTTTCTTTATGGGATTGGATCAGTGTTTTGCAATGGCCATTCCAAAATATTGACTCACTTTGATTCTTTCGTAACTAATTTATTCGTAGGCTTAGGGTCATTGTTTGTGTAACTTTCTGTCTGTATTGAGATGTTTCTTTAATATTTCCACATGATCTTCTTTTCTCATCTATCTTGTGAAGTGCACTTGCCCCTCCCGCAGCAAAACATCCACACAGCATGATGCTAGCCCGCGTACAACTGGAATAGTTTTAGTGGATTTTCAAGCTCTCCTCTGCTACAATCTGCATTATGGACAAACATCCCGATGTTATATGTATTTGACCACAATATATAAAAAAATTTTTTAACATACTTGGCTCTAGGGGCATTTGCAAACTCTAGTTTCTATTCTTTTCTTTTTTTACTTTTGGTATGACTACTTTGCCGAGTCGCCTTACAACTAACATTGGTACATGTTTCACTGTGTATAATCAGACTCTCTTGCCAGATTCTGCCAGCATCTTCCCAAAACAAATTTTAGTTTAGTTTTTTGTTCTGGGGTCGATGTGCACATTTTGCTGTGAAACATGTTCATCTGTAGGACACAAATCTTGCCTCCTTTGGGAATGTTATCACACCTCAACATTCCCATGCTGTTCATAGTTGCCAATAATATTTTTGGACAGATGAATAGGCTGGGAGTTATTCCAAGGATAAACCAAATTTGTGAAGGTCTGGCATTCTCTTCCTTCTACTTTGACTGAGTTCTTTAGGTTATCCACACAGTGCTACTCAAGGAAACCTCGTGATTGAGGTCCATCTCAAAAAACATCCACTTTTCACTCAAATATTGTGAACTATCAGATGCCTACAAGGCCATGCCACTAATCATCTAGGTTTTAGCTAATTGTTTAAAGGTAATTTAAACTTAAAGGTAAAGGTAAATGGATTGAGTCTTGGTGCATATAAACGTCTGAATTTGAAGGCCGTAATAAAAATGTATTTAAAACATTTTAATTTACTTTGCAAATAAAAAAAGTGGTAATCTTATTGTTATCCTAAAACAAGAGGATTTTAATTTGATTTAATGTCATGGATCTGATAATAAATGTCTGGTTTCAACTACAAATACACTTAGTGTGTATAAAAAAAGCTCATCCATCAAAACATCTGGATTGCCGAAGAAGTGAAAAAAACTTAGTTTCACAGAACCCTAGTTTTATAGGGTGCGAGTTGCTCAGATTTGTACATTGTAATTAAAGAATTTTACTAGAACAAGGCTATATAGAAAGGTAATTAGTAAAATTGTGAACCTTTAAATGTCGTTGTTGGTCTCCACATTTCACAAGAGCATCTACAGCATCCTCATGAAAATATTGTCACCCCTTGTAAAGATGTCTGGGAGATGAGAGTGGGAATTTAAAATTCTTTCTGCAATACTTTTAGAAAATCTAGCTTTTAATTTCAGAACATTTAGTAGATGTGTTGGGGGGATATAGCAAGTTTTAATAAGATCTTCAGCGCCACAGTTGGTATCTAATCATCAATGACTTCATGTTTATCAAGAGGATAATTATGTTGTAAAACTAAAGTCTGATCTACAAAAATGGAGAAGGTAAGAGACCATACAATTTAATTAAGGTAGAAATTAGTTTTATAAATCAGGGAAAAAAATAGCTACTCATCTAGAATAATGATTTTTAAAACACTCTTGAAGTTACTGTGGTCTGTGTGAGATTATACTACTGCTAAAAATTTATTTTACAACTTTTTTCTTTTTACATGCTTTCAAGGGGTGCCCATAATTGTGCAAGATGTACTTTTAAGTTGTACCTCAACGTTCAGCTTTTATTTTTCCAATTACATAAAAAGATAATTATAAAAACTGGGGAAAAAAAGGTGTTTCATCAATGAATCTGAATATAGCCCTGTGTTTATTTTATCATTTAAAACTGCTACTGGTCTTACTGTCTGAGGTTCACTGGATTTTCTTTTTTCAAATGTTTCTAACAGTTTTCTATTTTAAGATTGTGGCACACGAATCTCACATTTACTGTAAAGGGAAAACAAGCAGTAAGCAGCTTTACACAAAGTTTCAGACTGATTTAAAATAATTATGTAGTAATGTCATTATTAGCAACCCCCCTAGCTTTACATTGGGGCTGTGCTGCAAATTGAAGACTGTGATTGTAATGTGTGTTCTACTTAAAAAATAATAATAAAAAAATATCTGCTGTTTCCCTTTAAGATCACTCATTAAAAACGGATACAATTCTTGGATTTGAAGTGTGAATTTACTCCCATAAATCATAGTTAATTATAGTTTTTTTTTTACTATGCTTTATCTACATTCAAGGATTTGTTTGCCTTTGATTACCTTTTAATTATTACTTACTGTATCCATTTCTTCTAATTATTTAACTTTTTTGTGTTGGATGTGAATCAGTCCAACTACAACCCACAGGTAGCTGGAGTTAAACATAATTTTTACACAAAGGGTATACAGCACATTGACACACAAAGCTGGTTGATTTTGCTACTTGTCTTTCTGATCACCACTGTGTTCCAAATCATGGGACAGAAATCTGTAGAAATATTCAAATAAGAGTTGCAATGACAGCATTGTGGTAATCCATTGTCAGTTGTGTAATCACTATTTATATTTTTAGCTATAACTTTTTGATAAGTGAAAGTCAGTGGGATAATTCTCTTTATCAATAACATGAATTGAATGTGCTGTTGACCTGAACTGATTAATGAAATCAAATGATGAGTAAAATTATTAAAATGCTGAAAGTGGATCATTACTTTCTCGTTAACATCTCTCTTCTTGCTCCTCCAACAATGTCCTACACACAGCTTAACTATTCCCAAAGTTCTGCTTCTCCAAACAAAATAAAATTGATTGTTAATACAGGAATGTCAACATACTGAAAAGATTGTATGAGAACATCTTCTAGTTTCTAGTGATGAAAATGTAATTTGGGTTTAAACATCTAAGGACTAATGGATTTTTTTATATATATGGTAAAATATTTCTTAATTTGAAATTGAATGTAAAAATTGCCAAGAAGTTTATTTAAACGACAACTCACCATAATTATTTGAGCTAATTTTAAAGATTACACAAAGTAAGTCGTTCAGGAACCAGTAGTTTTTTTCATGACTGGGGTCGATTTTCTGTGTGACACACGAGTCGTAACCTTTATTTGTGTCCCCCCTCGGTCTCGGGTTCGATTGAAAGTCATGGCAGGTCCTGACCTTATAAGAACTGTGCTGTACACGATCAATAACCTTTTACAACAGGAGAAATACAAAGCCGCCTTGGCTGTTGTGAAGGGATTCAGGAACGGAGCTGTGTGAGTAAAACACAAGCAGCTAGCTAGCTTAGCCGCGTTAGTTATACAGCTGCAGTCCTAACTTCGTTTAATCTTCGAGCTATCAGTGATTCTTGAGAATAGGGGCAAAACAGGTCCTATGGATAAAGTACAAAATTTGAATAAAATATGCACAAAATATAATTGTTTCAAATATCTGACTAAACTAACCTGGGTCATGTGAGCACAACAATGTATATTTTCCTGGTGTTTGCTGTATATTTTTTTTTATTTTAAACATTGTAGTTGGTTGATGATGCCTGTAAAAGCCCTTGTCCAGGAGCAGAACTCAACACATAATAGTTTAAAACAATTAAAGAAATACTAAAATTATATGTTATGACAATTAAGTATAAGTAGTCATATAAATAATTATAAAAGTATCAATACATTGAATTAAAAATCATTTTTATATATTTTCCAACTCCATTGAAATTTGTCCCCAGTTTTTGTCAACACCGTCAGAAATGAAAAGAATGTAAAAAAAATCAGGCATTATTGGGGGGCACCAGAACGTCTGAGGACCCCATGGCCACTACCTTTCTCTTTCTTTGCTAAGAGGCTAGTTATCTCTGGTTAGCTTATGTTATTCATTAGTTTTTTTCTTCCTTTTAGTCCTAAGTTGTTTGTCACAACCATGATGTGTCAACACCATAACTCACAATTTACAAAACCTTGATGACATTTTGTAAAATAAAAGTTTAATTTTGGTCAAATGTAAAGATTTCATGGACCTGATGAGCTACAATATGGCCTTCAGAATAAGATCATATAGTTTGGCTTTTTGTCAACTCCATCAGAGTTTTTGTGACTCTTTCAGTGAAATTGTTCTCAAATCTCACTTAAATGTGCCAATTGCATTACTTCACATGTAACAAGTTTTTCATTTTACTCACTAGTTTGTCACCACTTTCAGTTCCGTGTCTCTGTCAGATGGTCTTTTTGTTATTTTTTGTTTTAAATAATTTTTATTTTGTTTCTTGAGAAGCATTTATCTGTAAAATGAGTAAAAATATCACTAATAGGGTCATTAAAAATTATTTTTTATTCATTTTTGTGAGATGGTGATGACAATGTTCTGGGTCAGGTAGATTCAAAATGTTATTTTTTTTTTTTCAAAAAAATGTTGCAACTGGGAGCCTGTACCTTAGCATCTTCACATTTCCAAAACATTATTTGTCATATTTACATACATAAGGTTGAGAAATAACAAAAAAAATATATATGGGAAAATTAAAACCCATTTTGTCCCTATTTTCAAGAATCACTACTATACATCCCATACTAAGTCGAAGAAAGCCATAATAAATTATGCTTGCAGTAACAGTTACTGTTAATTTACTTCAAATCAGGTGTGTTTCAACTAAGTGAATCATGTTTGTTTTAGATATGGAGCAAAGATCAGAGCACCACATGCCCTGGTCATGACGTTTCTATTTAGAAGTGGCAGGTCAGTCACAGATGTAAACATTTACTTCATTTACTTAACAGCGTTGTCTATTTTGGGTGTGAACTCATTGAATTTATTCCCATTGTAGTTTAAAAGACAAGCTTCGAGCCATTTTGAAAGCCACATACACCCACTCCAGGAACCTGGCCTGCTTTGTGTTCACATACAAAGGACTGCAGGCTTTGCAGCAGAAGATCCAAGGAAAGAGTCTCCAGTCCCATTCCTTCCTCGCTGCCTGTGTTGGAGGATGGCTGGTGTTTGGAGACAACAACAATATTAACAGCCAGGTAGAGTATGATGCTCTGTAGGTCAGGAGTGTCTGGGGAAAAAAAACAAAACTGTTAAAAACTGCTTAATAAAAGTTTCCTTAGCTGCTGCTCTGTGTTCAGCTGTTTAGGTCCATAAAACTTGTTCAAAAATGAAAAATCTATGTAAAAATACAAAAAAGTAATTGTTACAACTTTAAACTTAGCCAGGAAAAATATACAAAGTATTTCCATGAGGGAGGGAAAAAAACTTATTTAGCCTTTTTATTAAGGCTAAATAGTCCTGAAAAAAGTCCTAAAAAGAATCATAGTTACTAATTCTAATGATACCATACAATTTTAAGATCTGCCCATTACTGCCTATCTTGACAATCTTGACTAGAATGTGTACAGATTAAAAAACTTACTTCCTATGTCCCCATCCTTTAAAGTTCTATCCGTTTCCTGGGGCCGATTGATTTCCTGTGTTTAACGGTTTCTTCATTTTTTACTTTATCACTTCAGATCAACATGTACCTGCTGTCTAGAATCCTATTCGCCTTGTCTCGACTGGCTGTTGAAAAAGGAATCATCCCTGCGCCCAAACAAGACCCTTTCCCACTCTTTGCCACGCTGGTGTGGGGAATCGTGTTGTGGTTGTTTGAGTATTACCCCCACACCCTTCAGCCCTCCCTTCAGTCCTCCATGAATTATCTTTATCATGACAGCAATGTGTGGCATGACATCTCAGACTTCCTTGTTTATAATAAGCCAAGGATTGCTGGATCTTAGAAATGACGCTTTAAGCTTTTCCCTGTACTGTTTAATTTAGTCTTTCTGTTAATGATTGTATAAATATTTTGTTAGTAATGAAACTTTTTTTAATTGTTGCATTTTTGACTCTTGATATGACACTATACAATGACATTTAATGAACACTTTTTATTTTCTGGTGATGTATGTGAAATTTGATCAAGATTGCCATGTTCATTTACTGTATTCACACTGTTCTTGTATGATTTTATTTTGGGGGAAGTTTTTTCTAAGTCCAGAATTTGTTTAATTTTTATATTTCAATAATATTTAAAGAAATATATTCATTTATGATCTTTGCTTATTTGTAAAGTTTTAGGAATAGAATGTTTGATAAAAGATTTAGGCGTAAAGTACAAAGTATTACACATACTCAATACTCTGCAATATTCAATGTTTTGTACTGAAATTCAACAACCTGCTAAAATGAAACTTAAATAGCCTGAGTCAATCACAAATGGATGACCCCATTTATTTATGGAAAATAAACAAATGGGGTTTATTTTAAAAATCTGAAAAACTAAATTGATGAAAGACACAAAAAGTATGTTCAATGGGATAAAACCAAAATGACATTGTCTAAATGCCATTTTAAGAAAATAACACACAAAGCATGTATTTGTGCAATACAATTTTTGCAGCTTCTGACAATTTAGGATATTTTGGTCAAATATAGATACACCTAATTTATAATAAATATTTTTACAGCTATTTTGTGCTGCTTATTTCATGTCTAAAGTGATAACACAAAGTTTTCATTGGAAAAACATATCTTGATGTTTCAACATTCAAACTCTTATTCATATGTCAAGTTGGAGGTTCTCTCCAAGTGGTGGTTTGATTTTGCATTAGTGTATTTCCTAAAAAATAGTTCTGACTCAAGAAACAATTTGTTTACCATGAATGATGCCACTTATGAGACCCCAGAGGTCCATCAGCTCGCACTACTTACATAAGGTTTTTTATCTAAGTGCCTTTAGGGAGTTTTTAAGGAGCTTGGGACATTTTGAAGTGTTATTTTATTGTGTTGCTGTATATGACATTGTGTAGTGTGATTGTTGTATACTTAGAATTCTCTGAAATTTATGTACAGTACTTTATTTAGTTGAACTAAGTACTTGCATTGTTTTTATATATGCACATATGCATTGGAAATTGTGCAAAGACCAAAAGGATATTTAAATTTCAATTTGATGCACCAGAACCCACATTTTGCATGATTTTTAGACATAAACAATCCCTCATAGTGCTGAATGTTCCCAACCACTGTGAACTCCTGCAGGCAGCATTCAAAAACTGGGCGTGCCTTGGAACACATGTACTCAACAGATTTATGTCTAGTGCCTGAAGGTGTGTCACGGTTGTACAGTATTTAATGAGGAGTGAAAAAAAAAACATCCTGTCTAAGCAAAACCTGTTCTGTATTTATCTTTAAAAACCTGGATAATTGTTTTTACAGCCTTGCACTAACCACTCTGTCATGTATCCAGCCTTAAAGTATCATTGGTTAAAAGAAAATAAGTACAAATAATGTGTGTGCAAACAGTAATTATCTTCCTAAAACTTTCTTCTATTGATAATAACAACAACTACTTGCAGCTAAACTCAGACATGGCTAACACTTTATCGTCCCAGACTGTCATGTCTGATATTAGACATAACAATTAAACTTGAGGTAACTCATTCGATTCAACTACTGTTATGGTCTGTTTAGCTGATATAATACGAAGGGGACTGGCCTGTCTCTGCTGTTAGACTGCTGACTAAGTCAACAAAGGAACTCAAACAAACACCCATTTTGAAGTGGCTATAAAGTTCAGCCATTGCAGGTAGATTCTTTTAAAACATTTTTGACTTAAACTTTAGGCCTTTAAGCTTTGACCAGTTTTCCTGCTTCATATATACACTTGCTGCTATATTCGTAGGTTATTGAATCAGATCCTGTCTCACACTCTGCAGGCCTAGAGGTAACTGATTTTTCACCCAGACTGGGGAATGTACATTCCCTCTTTCCCTCATAAGTTTGGACTCAGTGGATACAATTAAAACACACCTAGAGGCATTTTTACTAAGAAGCTGTATGTTAGACTTGGGTTTTTATGATTGGCATTCATGAATATTGTGTTTCTTGTATTGTACACTAATGTATATTTTACTTGGCTCCTCTTTGTAAAGGAATCCATGTCATCCGTCTATGAAAAGGTGCTGTATGATTTATCAATGAACCTTTGGAATTGTGATGTATTGGAAGAGAAAATAATTCATCTCCAACTTCATCTTCCTAATGGACACCTGAAGGTTTTTAGTAAAAAATAACGAGAATGCTCATAATTTCATCGTTATAAGTTCCATTAAACCGCCTTAGATATTTCTATTTGGTGATTCTCAGTTCTGTTTCTGTGCCGAACTTAACTTCTGTAATCATGAACAAAAACTTCCAGTTTCTTCTTTTGGTGGATGTTTGATTAAATGAGTGAATGGCTGAATGTGGTATGAAACACTCAGAATTAATAAAGTACTGTACAAATGCAGTCTGTGTAACATTTAGCATCACGTTCCTCAGCAAGGACACAAGGACACAACGAGTACATTCTAGAAACTTCTGCATCTCCTTGAGCTTTTTACAACCTGATCACTGATTCAAAGTTAGTTTGCGGCTACATTGAAGATTGCGTCAGCATTTAAACTTGTCTTTTCATTGAACACAGGGAACATTTCCAAGTCTTCAGAGGAATTTGGTACTTCTTGTCTCAATCAAATTTGTGTCACGAGCTGTTGCGGTTTGGCTGCCAATAATAATAATAGCGCCACTGACGTCAGCTGAGCGTGAGATTGTACGGTTCCTCGTGTTTGACACAGAACTTGTTCTGTTCTGTATCTGACGGAAGGGACGGCACGTACGATTTTACCATTAGTATTATTCTGCTCACCTGTGTCAGTTCAGCTAGGTTGATGTTTGTATATGAAATGCACATATATCAAATGTTAGCAGTTGTATCAGTGCTATCAGATCTTTGAGGTTTTCAAATAAAAGCAAAAATACTTGTGACATTACAATGACTTATGATATTACACTAACTCCCTGTAGCTCTTTAAAATACTGTTGTTAGTTTATGAGTCACTGAACAACTTAGCAGCACGATTCATTGAGACCACTCAGGTCTTCTGGTTCTGGTTCTGGTCTGCTCTGTATCTCCAGAACCAGAGCCAAACAAGGAGAAGCAGCATTCAGCTTCTATGCACCACAAATTTGGAACAAACTTCAAGAAAATTGTAAAACAACCAAAACACTGAGTTCCTTTATATCTAGACAAATCTCCCACCCCCTTACTCATTATACATTTTGTTGTGTAAAACTGCATTTTGCATTGTAATGTTTCAAGCGTTGATTTTTGTGGGGGTTGGGGGGGTTCTTATGTAAAGCACTTTGAACAGCTTTGTTGTTGAAATGTGCTTTGCAAATAAACTTTGAAAATGAGCTTTCTGTAAAAGTTCAAATTGATCAAAATAAGTAAGTAATAAATAAGTAATAAAAACTGTTTCCCTCATTTTACTCGTTAAATATATATATATAAAAAGAAAATTCAAGTATGAAATGAGATCAGATATTGGAAACAATTATTAAAAAATAGTATGTGTAAGTGGCAGAGACATTTCAAATTAGCTTACAAAAGTCTAGCATCTTGTCTGCGATGTAATCAGAATTACATTTTTTCTACAATGTTATTTCATCTTTCAAATAGACATTCCATAAGTTAAAACATCTGGACATCTGTAGCTCCATACTTGGGGGCAAATTCACATCCAATGTGCCCGTCAACTGTAACACAATGTTTCATGTCACAATAAGGTGAAATGGAAAGAATGGCATGAGTTTGAGTTGACACTCACTGTTCAAAAATGCATCCCACCCCCCTCAATATGTGTGTGCTTATTAGTACCAACTGCATCTCATGAATTAAACTTGTAAAACCAGTTTTATTTTTTTGTGTTTTTTGTGGAGGGTAGGCCTCTGCGTCACTGAACAATTACCTATAATCAAACTCCCACGCTTGTGTTAAGCAATATCCTTACTTGACAGTTCTCTCTCTAAGGGTTGTGTTGATAGCCCCATAAGAGCTAAGAAAAATACTGATTATGCATGACTGACTTTGCAATGTTTGTAATGTGCATCCGGTTTGCAATGGACGTCTAAAAATAACCATTAACCAGTAAATGGGCTTGACGGTCCTAATAACTTGCACTTAAGATTTTTAAAAATTGGAAATCAGTTTGGAAGTCTGAATACATTTAAAATTTTCTCTAATCCCCACAAGAAAACAGTTATACATGACATTGACAAAGAGCTGTGTAAAGTTTGCAGAAGGAGTCAATGTGAGACATTAAATCCCACTAAAATGTGAAACAGGGTGGTGCAGAATGCTGCTGTTTCACTTTGAAGAAGAAATTCAGAAAAATTCTTATTGATTAGAAGGGTCTATTGAGAGCAGTCTAAACTAATCAGCAGAAATTTGTTTTAATAATAGCATTATTAGCTAAAATATGTCAAGTATATTTCATTTAGGCAACATTTGTTTGCTTGTAGTCAGTGTCTGCAGTGTGTCTCCCTTTTTTTTCCATGTTTGGGAGGAATTCACACGCTAACAGAGTTTACTATGAGGGGCCCTCATAGTTTACCCCTTCCTTTATTCTCTACAGATAATGTTCCAAGTCATTGCAATACTGAATTGTTATCTTGCAGCAGATATGTAAATGAAGACTGCATGGTGAAACAGTTGCCTGTTGTCTTGGTGCAAAAAACGTCCTGGGTTTGAAGTCTTTCTCCTTAGAGTTTGTATGTTCTTTCTTTGTGTACTGGGGTTCTCTCTGGGTACTCCCACTTCCTCTCGCAGTGTATATGACATGACTGTCAGCTTAATTGGTCTTTCTAAATTTTCAAAACTAGGTAATGTACAGTAGGTCTATAAACAAAAACATAATTAAAAAAAAAATCCTAATTTAAAATATTATGTTTATATATGTTTAATGTTTTAAGATCCAGATTAAAGCAGTTTATTGGTGCATCAAAAGTGGATTCTGTAATAAACTATAATATATATATATAGTCAGTTTTAATCGTTTTTTGGAAGTATTGGTATATTTCACAAATTATCATCAGTCCTTCAAAATTACATCCATATGTTAAATACTTCTCAAAAATAGCATACCTATGTTGTTATCAGGTATGTAAATATGCATAAGAAAACTTCACATACCAAAAAAAAGTCAAATAAATTAAGACAAACTCCTTTGCCTTAGGCCTCGGTGTACTGTAACATTCGGAAACATTTCACACGAGCCAAACTACTTACATACCTCAATGTTCTTTTGTCAGATGGGTGAGTCTGTGTATTTTGCAAAGTGAAACTGTGAAAATGACACACAACTGCATGAAGGGGAGTGTCATGTTGTGGCTTGTTTTTGGTACTGCATGGCCTGAAAGCCTTAGCAACAATCAGGGAAAACCAGCTCCCTCTCTTAATGCATCCAATACATTTCTGGCCAAGGGAGGAGCTAAGCTCTATATAAGGGGAGGAAACCTCTGCTGCAGCACATTGCATTGTTCCAAGACAGACAAACAGACACATGGAAGGTGAGATTTTTCTGAGAAAAAGCTGTCACTTTATTTCTCTTTTATTTCTGTTTTCAATCTGCATTCATGGTGGCTATTAACTGACTTTTGTGGGTTTTTGTTGCAGACTTTGGCATTCAGCATGTCAACCTGGAACTGTCTGAAAATCAGCAGCGACACAGGACGGATGGCTTCAGACACTCTAAAGAACTGGTGGTGCGAAGAGGAACCCCATTTAATATCAGCGTCAAGCTAAAGGGTCGACCCTTCAACCCCCAAACGGATTCTCTGAGGATTAAAGTTACACTAGGTATTAATAGACTTATATTATAGACAATTAGTGCTTGGCACAAATCTGCTTTTGCAACAAATTGGTAAAAATATATATATAAAAAAAATATCTCTGTGCTTTTATTTATTATTATTTTTTGCCTTTTCTTCCTCAGGTCGTCTTTACGCAGTGATGCCAGTCACTTTCTCCGAAAAGCAGCCATCCACCCGCTGGAATGCCTGCATCAACCCAAACACCCTGAACCTCCAGGATCTCTCCATCACCGTCTCCTCTCCTGCTTCTGCCCCGGTGGGATGCTACAAGTTTCAGCTGTATGTGTTCAGTCAAGATGGCCGGAAGAGTTTTGTGGTGGGAGATTTCATCCTGCTCTGCAACCCTTGGTGCTCTGGTGAGTACAAGTCAAAAGAATTGTTGCATTTAGAGTTTATTTTGGTTTATGTTTTGGAAAAGACTGAATATTTATCTGGTGTTGATGTTGCAGTTGGAGAAGGTCAATCAAATCAGAACATGCTATTTTTTTATAGACATATCTTTTGGAATGAGTCTTTGACGGTTGTCTCCAATCAGCCATTAGCTTTTATGTTCTTATTGAATCAGAGTTTTAATTAAAAATATATATTAGCTTTTTGAAATGAATAAAATTAGTAATTTCAAAGACAAGATCACAGATCATTGAGTCTTAAAAGCTTACTCATATTTATTCTCAATAAAAAACATGCCTTAATAAACCAAATTGACTTTTAGTGTGTCCTAATATAATGTTTATCCAATCTATTAAGTATAGAGATGTGTCCTTTGTTAAACACATCACAATCACTTAATATTCTGACTCATTCTCCAGATAAAAATATGAATACCAACAGCTTTTCAACATGCTAATATACATAACTGCAGCTACTTGCTTGTTTTTCTAGTGTTACATACAACTTATTTCCACAACACATGCATTTTGGTGCAACATTTAGTCAGTATTCTGCCCGGTACACTTTTCAAAACTTACATGTTACTTTATTATCATTTGGACAAATGTTCAGCACCAGAAGTCAGACCTAATAGGGCCAGACGTATCCTTCCAGCTGAACTGTCAGATATTGCAGTTTTCTAATGAAAAGTTTTGTTTTTCAGAGGATGCCGTTTATATTCCATTTGAGGACCAGAGGGAGGAATATGTCCTAAGTGACTCTGGATTGCTCTTTATGGGGACCTCCAACAACGTTGTCTCAAGACCCTGGTCCTTTGATCTGGTATGAAAGCTATAACAGAACATATTTATAACAGATTTTGGCTAACTCAGAACTGGAATGCCTATAGAGGAGCCTATAAAGTATTATTTTTTAATGCTTCCCCCCCCTCCTTCTCTGCGCAGTATGAGCCTGGGGTTTTGGAAGCTTGTCTGGATCTGCTCAAAGTCAGCCCTCAGCATCAAAAAAACAGAAAGAAGGACTATATGAACAGATCCAACCCTGTCTACATCAGCCGCGTTGTTTCTGCCATGGTGAGTGTAAACAGACCTCAGAAACTGAATACAAAATAGGAACAAATCCCATCCAAACAGTGTTCCTTCCCACATCATTTGCGTAGCATAATAAAACCAGGTGTGTGCAGAACTGAGATATTGTGCTTCTTGTAAAGAGTCACATATCTTGGCGAGATCTCAGATCCAAAGCGTCATAAGACACAGCACACTGTAATTATGGCTTTCTCTCAGGGTAGTCATCAAGCCGCCACCGTCAGTCAAATTATCTTAGAACATTCTGCGCATGTCATTTCCACATTTGCTCATCACTTTCAGGGGTTGGAAATAAACATTGTCTTGTGTTTTGACTTCAGATTAACTCTGAGGATGATCGCGGTGTCCTGAAAGGGAATTGGACTGGCGACTTCAAACAGGGTGTCAGTCCCTCAAAGTGGACAGGAAGTGGGGACATCTTGAGGCTGTGGGTCAAGTCTGGTTACAGCCCAGTCAAGTATGGACAGTGCTGGGTGTTTGCAGCAGTCATGTGCACAGGTAATTATACCCAGTTGGGAAAAAAAAGGATCTTCACATATAGTGTCTTTGGACAACAATGTTAAAATATTTTTGCCTGTCTGTAATCGTTTATGTTTTTATCACATCTTTCAGTCATGAGAGTTCTCGGCATTCCTTCCCGCGTCGTCACAAACTTCAACTCCGCTCACGACACCAACGCCAACCTGGTGATTGAAGAGTACTACAGCGAAACAGGACAGAAGCTGAACCGCAGCAATGACAGCATATGGTCAGTTGTGATCAACATCTGGATATGTGTAAGAGTCCTTGCTTATCTTTCGATATTTTTTTAATTAACCACCATATTGTTGGACTTTCTGAATAGGAACTTTCATGTGTGGGTGGAGTGCTGGATGAGGCGCAGTGATCTTGGGCCAGAGATGGATGGCTGGCAGGTTCTTGACCCAACCCCACAGGAGAGGAGTGGAGGTGTGTGAGAAGCTTTGCTTCGTATTTATTTTATTTATTCATTTCTTTTTCTGTGTTAAGGCTTTTTGAACTTTTACTTGAACTTTTCTTCCTTATCTTCCCTGTATAGGAGTGTTTTGCTGTGGACCAGCTCCAGTCAAAGGAATCAGGAATCAGCGTACAGACCTGATTTATGACATCCCATTTGTCTATGCTGAAGTGAACGCTGATGTGCACACCATCATCTTGTCAAGTAATGACCAGGTGGTCGGCTTCAGCAAAAACACAGAGAAAATCGGATCCCTAATCTGCACTAAAGCCATCGGCTATCCTAGAGTGCAGAACATCACAGGAGACTACAAATGGATAAAAAGTAGGAATCCCAAACAAAACATTAAAGTGCATTTCCACCGAAGCTCTTCTTGTGAAATAGTAACGATTCTAATCTACCTCTTTCTTGCACTCTTTTACAAAACAGGTCCCACGTCAACACTTTCGTCACGAAGCTCCACAATTTCAGATGACTCAACACTTCGCAGAGGTACATTGTAATCCTAGAGATTTCATTAGAGCTTAAAGTTAATTCTTTGAGGACAACATCTCAATTCACACTGGCTTTCTTCATTTTTTTAGCTACTGCATCCAAGGGAGTGATTGTCTTCTTGACGCTGGCTAAAAATCCTGTTGCTGGGGAACCAATCGTCTGCCTGGTGAAAATTATGAACAAGCAGAAAATACCAAAGATGATGAAAGTGCATCTGAATGCTCAGGCAAAAGAGTACAACCACAGCCCCTCCGAAACCTTCTGGGAAAAACATGGTGTCATACAGCTGGCACCATTGGAAGGTAAATAGTTTGCTGGTCCACATCTACACATCGTCAAAAAAAGAAAAATGTGTCTATTGGCCCCTAAAAGTGTACATTCTATTAAAATGTAAGCTTCTTAGTCAAAGTTGTAAAAATAAAATTAAAGAAAAAAAAAGATTAAAGTAGTTTTTTTACTGAAGAAAAGCTCTACTTCACAGCTCATCATAAAGCTCTAAATTGGCTTCACATTTGCCTTGTGAACAGTATCAAAATCTGATTATCGCTCCGCATTTTGCAAACCACATCTCTAATCTATTGCGGATACATTTGCTGGTTATTTTTACACACCCTCTTATGATTTCTTTGGCTTCTCTCTGTTTCCAGTTAAAGTCATCGAGGAGCATATCCTTCCAACGCAGTATGATCACATTATGGGAGACGACCTCATCAACCTGGCAGTTGTCCTGGAGGACATGGCCACCAGTGAACGGGTCCTGGCCTCCGAGGAGTTCAACATCGCCTGCTCAGGCCTCACCATCCAGGTACCTATAATGTTCCCATCAAACGTTTTGGCTTTTTAAAACCCTGATGTTGCAGGGTACATTTTTGGTGAATTTTCTGGGTTTATTTTCATGCAGGTCGCAGAGGAAAACTCCATTGTGTCAAACAAAGAGCTGACTGCGTCCGTGACTTTCACCAACCCGTTTTCTCACCCAGTCAGTGGATTATTGACTGTGGCCGGGGCCGGGCTAATTGCTGGCAAAGAGCAGTTCAGGTAGGATTCTGGTTGTTATTTTTATGACTTGGTCATGTGGCGAATGCTTAACCTCACCTGCCTGGCAGTACATTATAATATTAACAAAAGAGAGAATGTCACACAAAGGAGTGTCACTGATAACTACATTACAGAATTGTGTGTCAATTCTGAAGGAATGTGGGTGTGACTGAAGAAGTCATAGAGAACAATATGCCAAAAATAAAAGACCCAAGTATTAAAAGCTTCTGGTTTCAAACTTTTGCAAGCCATGTATTTAATACGGTGTTTCTTGTCTTTCTGCAGGATGCCCTCACTTCGCCCAGGAGGAAAAGCAACCCAATATATAACCTTAAACCCGAGCATGGCAAGTGTAAAGATGCTGCAAGCCAGTCTGTCGCTTTCAGAGATGAACATCATAATCAGAAGCTTCAAGATGATTTCTGTAAACAGTATTTAGCTTGTGCAAACCTTCCCACTTGCTTGTGTATTATAGTGAATGAAAGACATGTAAATATTATTTATTTTACTATTTATTTTTTTGCTATTAATGTATTTGTGGAATGTTAATAACAATGTGTGAAAAATTATTTTACACTTAGCACTTTGAAGCGAGATTTTTGTAACATTTGATTTATTTGAATAAAGAAATTTAATGAAGTATATGCAACATGTATTGTATTTATTTTGAAAACCATACGCTGAAACAGTATTTGTAGCTACCCGTGTTGTAACTCATTTTTTGCCCTAAAGAGGGAGACATTTCCTAAATGAATAAACTGATCATAAGGTACAGTCAGTAATGCTTGTAATCTGGATTGCAATAATAAACATTTGCTGTTGTGACCTTTACCATCTTTATACCCATTACTAACCTTTCAAGAACTTTGTCACAAAAGTTTTTTCTTGCTATAAAAAGAATAATGCTGACATTTAAAATGCAGAATTGTTTCCAGTCTGCTAGAAAACTTTAAGCCAAAGCAGGATATCATGCAAATCTATAAAGTCCTGAATGTTATTTAGTAATACTTTTTGTGTAACCCATCTGGTAATGAAACATGTTTTTGTTAGAAATTTGAAATTCATAATTATTATTTTGAAAAAACATTCACTTCCTCTTTCTGTTTAACTATGTATGTTATAGGAGAAAGGAGTGTTAAATAACATGGTGCAGTTACAAAAATGATAAATGATTGATTTATCAATGTATTACACCAAATCAGAGTTTCTGTACAACTCCTGCAGAGTGACTTCTGTAATCGTTTATATTTGTGATTTAATAAAAAAAGATTTTTATTTGCTACATATTAGTATTTTGATTGTGCAGAAAAAGACTGTTACACTATTTGGGAACTATCCATCAAGTAAGAGATACAATTATCCTTAATTAGGCTTTATTTGAACACACATGTTCAGTTGCACAGAGGAAATTAATTTTGCAGATTTAATAGAGAATGAAAAAGCTCAGTAGCCATTTTGTTTTGCATAGAAACATTTAAATGTGAACATGTTTAATTGTATTTGAAATAAAATACAATTAAATGCTTAAACCACACATTTACACGTATTACAGAAAATATGTAACTATAGTCACATTTTCTAGTTTTTCTCAGAATTACTGTAAAATAACAAAAAGCCAGATTCATGAGTGAGATTTTTTTTTTTTTTTGCAAAGTTTGTTTTCATGTTTTTGCACGATGTTCATCTCCGGAAGACTCTAATTTTATTTTGGATTTTGAAATAGAAATAACTTTGATAATCCTAAATGGACTATTAACAGAGTACTTTTTCATTTGAAAAATAGTAATTTTTACCCAGAGCATGCAAATATCTTAACTGTATATACAAATACATCTAGTAAAAGTGGAATTTTTCATGCCAGTCATTTCAGAACATGAAACAGCCATTTTACAAATGGAATAAAATATCTCAAGCTTCTATTATATTTTGTACTATTTTAAACATATAATGCTTTGAACATAATTGGAATAAGCCAAGTTGTTCAGTATGAAAACTACAACAAAGCAGTGATTAATGCATCTCTACTTTGCATAAATTTAATACAAAATTTAATTTACACCATTTATTGTTTTGTTTATCCCTTGATAGAGCAGTTTTGTGTAAAAAAGATGAAATTCCAACTCTATGATCCCCCAAAATGCAATTAATTTATTTATTTTTTTTATCATTTCTACTTAAACTGTCAGAAGAAATGGACAATAAGGAATTATATACAAACCATGACTAAGCTTGCAGGCTTTGTAATCAGCACATGCACAACCATAGCCATAACAGTTTATCTACAGGTTAATAGGAAATTAAAGATGAAAGGAAATCAATTTACAACCCAAAATCAAATGTAAGTTTTCAAGCACGAGTCTAAAACACAGCATCTGCATGGCAACATCTTACAAGATGTTTTTACAAGAACATAGCTCTAGCCTTAATAAATGATTTTGTTTACACACACATACAAACTGTTATACTAACTTACTGTGTTGTAAATTTAAACCCATAATAAATAACCATCATTCTGGTGACAAATCACAGACCATGTCTAAATATAAGAAAAACTATGATTTAACATGAATCCATTTTAGTGGAAGTAAAGCAGTTGTGTATTGCATAAAGTTTTCTTGGTCTAAAAATAGTATTGTTCAGAGGAATGATTTCTCCACATAGCAGTAAAAGCAAGAACAATCTAAACATTTCTTCTGTGTTGATTTTAACATTGAGTTCATGAAACAGAAAGTCAGAATTTGCATTCAGTGCAACAATTGGGACACAATTCCAAGAACTAGAGATGAGGTCAAAAAGAAGGAAAGAAAAAAGTTGCTTTTCATATTTTGTTTAATACTTGCAGTACTAACCATGGTTCCCTGGGATTAGTTAAGCTTTGGTCCCTTTTTTCTTCCACACAGTTTAACTGAAGCCCTTTTGACTTCATGTCTGCGTCCTTTTATGCACTATGCTTCTAACTCTTCACTCTTCCACACGCTTGCTGTTAATGTCTCTGCTGCGGTGCTCAGCGATATTGACTCCGCATTAGTCCCAACAGGCTGGTTCACAAATGCACTCAGAAATTAAAGAGCACAGACGTTGGTAGCTGCTGCCCTCTAGAGGTAGTCCATCTCCAGTGCATGGCTCAAAGCCTCCAGATCTGCCCGACAAGACACCCTCCAGAACGGCATGTTCTTCTATTTACACAAACAAATCAGATTATTAGTAAGTAAAATTATAGCAAATGTCTCATAGTAATACATGATACTGCTGCAAATGCAGATTAGTTGCTAAATATTAAGTAAGGTAGGCCTTTGGACCAGTTGGAAACATGCTGTCTATCTGATATCAATTCCTTATAACATTTTGACATCTTAGTGTTAATATAAAAATCAGTCACAACAGCTTTGCAAATAGAGATTCTCATAGTGTACCAGATTTTATGAGGACCATTTTTCAGCAGTCAGCCATAAAACAACAGACTGGATTATATATACCTTTTTGGCTACAGTCTCCTCTTCGGCTCCATCTCCTATTACAACGTAGACGGCTCTGCGACCAAACCTCTGAGATACTCGCTCAAAGCAGCTCTCCTTTCCTTTAAAGAGGAAACATACAAATGTATCAAATAACAAAACTGAATCTTTGCATAAACCAAAACAAAAAAGAAACAAATTTAGACTTAAAATATAGACGGTGTTATATCAACACATCTGTCTCGTCTTAAGGCAGTGGTTCCCAGTTTCTTTTCCTGAGAGTTCTCCTTCCTGAGGGTGGTGGGGGACGGGGTGGAGCTCTTAGGAGAAATATGCTTCAGGATCATTTTTTATGTCTTCAGAGCTACGCTTCCTTTGAGAAGCAGGTTCTGTGTAAACGCAATAAAACAAGGCCTAATTTCCTCTCAGATCATGTCACAAATTAACGCAAAAAGTTGCTTATGTGACGTAATTTTCTAACTTTCAACTTTCCTTCCCGCAGTGTTTGACTCAGGATGCACTATCTGTCATTCCCTATGATTCACTATTTGCTCTATGCTCTCAACCATTATAACCAGATATCTATGTCATCTCAGTGTGTTGTAAATTTTAATATGCTAACAGTGTTTTTGGCATCGAAGCGCAGGCTCTCCCAGAGCTTTCCAGGACCCCACTTAGGGATTCTGCCTCCCCCCTATGTTGGGAATCACTGCCTTAGGACGTTGTTCTGCTCCCAAAGGTTTTCCTCACCTGTCTTTGTTGCACTGTAAATGTTCTCTATTGGGAAGGCTGAGCCAAGACCATAGAGTAACACCTTGGAGAGAGCAGGGATAAGCTGGGTGGTTGTCACCAACACATTCACACAGTTAGGCCTGGGGAAAGAATGGTGGAAATATTATAAAATGTCACATTTAGCAGTGATTCCTTTCATATTGTAAGATTTATAAAATCAAAACCATCCATTGGTGGAGCAGGAAAGGCTAACCTGGAGTTGATTAGAGCCAGGGCTTTTAGTGCTTGAGTCAGCCACAGGTCAGTGAGGACTTCCATCTCTCTCCTCAGCTGTAACCATTCC
Organism: Micropoecilia bifurca; assembly: GCA_903067075.1. NCBI lineage: Eukaryota > Metazoa > Chordata > Actinopteri > Cyprinodontiformes > Poeciliidae > Micropoecilia > Micropoecilia bifurca. The sequence goes on along the minus strand of CAEGAF010190520.1, from coordinate 12,667 downwards.
TCTCGCTTGGGACTGCCCAGCAGACCTGAAACACACGTCCAGTACAGCTTGAAACACATCTCCATGTATATATATTATAAAGTTGGAGTAATTCAAGCTTGGAAAAAGACTCAAGCAACAAATGTTTTAGAAAAAAAGGTACATTGCTAAACCTTCTGAAAAAGTTGAAATCACGTCAAGTATTTTCTGCTCTGCATCGTTTCCAGCAAATATCCAAGGGTTACTTTTAAGCTCTACTATAATGACCACAGTGAATCTAATTACACATTTCATGTTATTACTAGTCTTTTTTTCATAGTGGGAGTGAAAATCTTACTTAATATATAAATTGTGTTGATTTTTCCATTTTGTAACGTGTTGGAAAATAAAACACCAGGTAATTTTGAAGGTAATTTATTTAACTACAACAGGTACAAACAAATGCTCACAAATGTATCAGACAAAGGGCATGACGGACCTCCAACATTATTTTTGTAAGTGTTGTAGATCTCCTTGACTCTGCGGTATCGGAAAGCCAGTTTCCTCATCCAGTCCACCCCTCCGTGGACCCCTGACCCCAGGCACAAAGATCCTGCTCCTGCCGGGCTCTGGAAACCATCCGACCCAAAGTTGTAAGTGCTGTAGATTTTCAATAAAGGAAACCGTCAGATCATCAAATAAACAAACAAACAAAAAAAAAACCCAATTCAAAAATATATTTTAGTTCACACACTCCCAGTTGTTTCACTTTTATCAGTTTGTTAAGATGAGTCCCTTTTGAAATACTTCCATTCATTAAGGTTTTGTCAGTTGTGGTGATAAAATACAGTAGTCATTCGTCAATTTTAAGAAAGTATACATTACAGAGTAACCGAACATCTGTCAGGGTCAAGAGGTTACCTTTGAAACTGAAACGAGACCAGCAATGAACGTTTGTCAGAAAAAATATTATATGCACTATGTATTAAAATCATAAAATAAAAAACTGGCCTTATTTAATCAATTGAAAAAATATTCATTGTTTTTGTATGTGATTAAACCGATATAACTTTTTTTGTACAGTGCCTCAAGTCAACATTTGTTGTGAAATTTCATTATTTTGCTTAGTCTTTTTTCCAAATTACTCACAAAAGTGCCATAAGGTTTTTACACATGTTTATGTTGTTTAAAGTAAGAGATATTTTGATGAGATTTTGAAGTGTTGGATAATCATGTGACATACTATACTGCTAATGAAGTACAACAAAAAAGTCACGGACAAGCTTGAAAATTTGAATAAACATATTCACACACATCCTATTCCTTGCTTCATCTCCTTTGTTGTTTTTTTCACCTGGTGTATTAAAATTTAGAGGGCAAATCTGGTTCACATTCCACAAAGAACCTGGCAGGGTCCCGCATTGAATCTCTTCAAGAACACAAAAGAAATTTTACCTCAGGTCCTGTCCATTGTCATCTGATGCCACGTCATCAATATGAACCTGGTCACATTCCTGAGAAATAACAATGAGAGCAGAAATGTCAAGAGATCCATTTCAGGGTGTGACACGTCAAAGTTAAACAGATGTTATAGTGGCAAAGTGATGGTGTATCTTTGTAGTAATCTGAAAGAAACTAAGCACAACCATTTAAACAGACATTAAAATCCATAGTACAAGTGTAGATGTTAAAACCAGTACATTATTTTACATTTTTTAGCAAAACTGCCTTCATTACTATGAGAAAAAAAAGAAAAACAAACACCGCACAACAAATATCATGCAACAAAGGCATATGAGAGCAAATGTCTGCAAAAAAGAATTTTTATTATTCTGTCCAGAGTCCAACTTAAAATATCACACAACCATCTATCTTTCACATTGTGAAACTCTGCAAACCTTGATTTTTCTGAAAGCTACACAATATACAGAATCCATGAATAGGTTGTTATGAAATGACCCAGGATAGAAAGGATCTCCTATCACATTTCAGTCACCCAGACAGAGACACTACCTCATCCTCCTTACATTATTGCAGTTCTTGGTTCTCACTGGCTAGTCGTTACATCCCACTCAGGTGGCTTTATCAGAAAAGTGACTGGTGACCATTAAATGTAAATAACCACTTCAGATCTGAATATGAACTAAGAGTTAGAGAAAAAAAAACTTAGTTCTTGATAAAAAGGACAATAGCAGCCATAGCTACTATTGTAAACCTAGTACAAAAGAATAAGAAAAATTGTTTTGGGATTAAGACTTGTCTTTGTTTTTCAGGATTACTATAATCATTATAGTTAGTTGTTTTTTATGCTTGTCTTCTATAATTTCTAATCACAAATTGATACACACCTTTTTAGTAAACATTGATGTAGCCTGAATAAAGTTGCACTTTTCAAAATTGTATTTGTGAAAAACTATGAGCTACTCTGAGCTAGTCTATTAAATAAAATTTTAAATAGAATACAATAAAGGGCATGATATGTCAAAATAATAAAATATTTAAAGTTTCTGATTACTTTGGGGAAGATATTTTACCAATTTCTAATTCATAATAGAAATTCAGATTTTTATTTTCATTCTCTATCAAATAGTGAACCATACACATGTGACACCTGCGGCACTGTTGACACACGTAAGTATATAATTGGATAATCGCCCCGCTTGACAGCAGGAGCTTCTAGCCAGCTCCAAAGTACTGCTCAGGAGATTTACTCAGCCCCAACTACAAAAGAAGGAATGAAAACGGGGTTTGGAAACGGCTTTGTTGGCTCCTTTCACTCCTCCACATTGCTTCTCCTCGTTTGACTAATTTTCCTCTTGGATGCCCAGACACACACCTGTAATTATGACGCAAAGTGTTCTTGTTCCCTTTGTCTGAGTCCCTCTTTAATCTTGTCCCCTTTGTCAGAACAAGGCAGAGGAATGTGATGGAAAACACATGTAGTGTTGAGTCTTTAGTATGTCCTAAAACATAGTTTTTTTATTTTGTTTGAGTTGTTGCTTTTAGAAGCTGTGTTAATGCCTAGTTGCCTATATTAAATTAGTTGAACTTAATAGATTTACTAGGTGTATTTATGGCTTTTTTCTAGCGCACTGGAAAAGTTTTTGACAGTTAAAAAACTGTGAGATCTACAGTACACTGAACCTAATTTGAGGGTGGATCAGAAAGATTTTTGACTCAAAAAGGACGGCCAATTGCTGCTTAGTTGACTTCGGATGAGGAAAAAAAAACTGCAACTTTCTCAGTTTAGGCTTGTTCTTCATCTGTTTCTGATTTGCTTAAATTTTAGAACTCACCTCCAGGTCATTGAAAAAGAGTCTTGAGTCAGCTAGATTGAAGATCATTTCTTCCATCCACAAACCCAGAGACACTGCTTTTGATGAGTCCTGTTCAACAGACAAAAGGGGGAAAATTAATACTCCTGATACATAATCCTTCTATAAATCTTAGCATAATCGCATTGGGAAGACAGAAATCTCTTTCTTAAACCAAAATGATACTTTTTGTGTCACAATACATAGCATATGTTACCTAAAAAATGTCTCAGTGAGCTTTATTTATGTATTTATGTCTTGTGATATGTTTTGTAAAGAAAAAAGAAATTGGGATTTGGAAACTACAAACATGCTTTGACCTTCTTTACAAAGATAATAACAAAATAAGGATTTCAAATAAGCAGTTTACAAACTTATAAATGATGTGAATAAGGTGAAAAAAATCATAACTTGACAGTGAGATTGTGTGTCTAAGATATGTAAATAAACATTCGGTTAAACTGAATTAGCAAACAGCATTACTGCCGCCACCATGTCAGTGCAGCTCATTGTCTGTCTCTATTAACTTCCTGCTCATCAACTACACTGACAAACAGGTTTCAGGAGGAAAGAAGTGAGAATATTTTACTGTCAGTCATACCGCCTGCCAAACCTTTTCATTACTGTTGATTATCCACATGAGTTTTGTCTATCAGACAGACAGTTTGTTTTCTCTCGTCTCTGCTGGAACGCTTTCTATGTCCACTAAAGAGTTTTAATACTAAGTAAACATCAGATTAAAAGTTGCAAAACAAGAAAAAGGTGTTGGTTCTGACTTTTCTATGAAAATCTATGTAACTGAAAATAGAACATTTTTTACAGACCCAAACAGGGATTTTTCTAGTCTTGCCCACAGTAGGTACAACTCTAATGTAATGACAAAGGCAAAATGTAAATGTACAGTGGGGTAAAATATCCATTAGATGTGTCTTGTTTTATCAATGCAATATATTTCTAATGAGGTATTAGAACTACTTGCAACAATCCACGTTATAAACACATAGAATAAAATAAGTCCATAAATCAAGAAATGTATCACAAAGTGGATTGACAAAGAAAGTAAGTGCTGAACACTCAAAATAAAAAGTAATGAAAGGCATGAAAAGACAAGGAAATTGCTGGAATTTCTCGGTACTGAGATGTCCATCCCGGCCTCCGTCAGGGTCATTTAACATCAACTAGTTAAGCCCCAGTTGCTAAACCACAAAGATTCTTACCAGGTTATCACTCAACATATATAGATATAAACTTCTAAAAGGTCTGGCAGTTACTATTTGGCAACAAACCAAATATTTAAAAAAACTTCCATTCACCATAAACCAGCTACGAACAGGTGCTCCTCACAAGATGACTTACTTACAGACATCAAAACTATAATGAGAAGAGTTGTTCAAGAGCCAAGAACGACTTTCAGTGAGACTAAGCCCTAGAAAAACAGGTCGAGCTTTTCCGATGAAACAATAAGTAATTCAGTTGACTGGCGTGACCTTGACGCCTGTTAACTGCACAAGACTTTGTTGCAAAAAAAGAAAAAGAAAAAAGCACGTTGAATCTTGATTAAAGTTTGCTGCTGAACATTTGGAAAAGCCACTTTAGAGGAGGAATTGTGCTGCACTTCAAAATTGCCATATCAACAGTGAAGTTTGCAGGTTTGATTGCCATAGTGTAGTGCTGTTTCACAACACAGTAGACAGGCAGGTCCTGTAAAATTGAAGGATGAATTCAGAGGTGACCAAATACTTTGTGAATCAGAAACCAAAGATGAAACATGATGTGCAAATTCACATTTGCTGAGAAAGTAGACAAATTTGCCACTTAATATCCCCTGCTATATCATCGAAAGTAAAAACAATAAAAAACGTGGATCTAATAATGTAGAGCGGTTAAGGTCACGTCAGTTTACTTTGTCATATGATAAAACAGCTTAAAAATGTTTGAACATCTGCCCTCTCATCCACCATCCTCAGTTTGTTTGCTTTCCATACTGATAAAAATAAAAAGGCTGGTGTGGCACAACACCAACTTCAGTTATTAGATTAATAAGCAAACAATTAATCCTCTATCCACAGACACATATAAATCCAGAATCTGTCAGCATGGATGTGCTGTAATTCGATACTGCAAAAGCAGGTGTGTTAAGTTATGTGTGGCACATTGTTTTACTGGCAGCCCTGGCAGCAGAACAAGCCAGAAGGGAGAAGTGTCAGCCAAAGGTGAGCATCTCATTAAAGTATTTAGAGTGACAAGCCGGGGATTTTTTCTGGTTTACAATTACAAGCCACAAATAGGGTAAAGGATGACACAAATAAGGCAATTACAACACATCCCCCTCAGAAATGAGTGCAATATAGAACCAGAGGGTGAATAAAAGTTCAACAGGATCAATATTGAGACAGAGGAAGTTTTAGAAGAAGAGATCCAAAGTTTAACAAAAGGTGTTTTTATGTTTGGATTAGAATTAAAATCATAATCTATAATCGTCTAATTCTTCAAACGGTCTGCTACCAAAAGTCAGAATTGTTTTTTTTTTTTTATTTATCTTCATCATAATCATCATATCTTTACTACAGACACAAAAAAGGTCCATAGTAAAAAGGATAAAACAAACAAAATAAGAAAAAGATACAAATAAACAAATAAACAAAAATTATACTCATAAAACAAGGAAAGATACAAAAATCCCCTCACTTCTCACCTTAACTCTTATGCAAGTAGTTTGCCAATATGAAAGACAGCTGGGAGACTTGAATTCACATAGTGGAGGACAGGATGTGGTGTTGTATGATGAATGAGATAATAGATTAGATGATATTAAAGGTTCTCCAGTAACATTTGGCTCAACAAAAACTGCTGAAAACAGGCATCTTTCAGCCTGCCTCCCATGTATTTCCAAGAACAGGTCCCAGTTTTACTTTGGAAACCAACTATTTGTTCTCAAAATCTATTCACACTTATTCAGTCAGTGAAGTTATGAATAAGCAGAAACTGTATAAACTGAGCAAAATGAATCAAACATGAGATTGCTGTAAGACTAGAATGAATTTTGTGTTAATTATCGTCTTACAAGGTTTTAAGAAGCCTCAGAGAACTGGACTGTTTTCTCTGCTGTCACTCATTTAATTCCTCCACTGCATGTCTGAGTTTTGATGTCAGAATCTGTCCAACCGAGCTCCCCTGGATCCAGCAGTGGGGTGTTTGTGTGGTGGGAGGAATTTTTGGCACATGAGTCACATTTCAACACATCCGCAAGGCCCAACTAGCACTTTGCTTCTTCCTCACTCTGCCTCTCCAGACCCTTGCCGGGGCAGAGCAGAAAAGGAAAAGAAACAACGGCACACAAGGCCTGCCAGGGAGCTTAAATGATCTGCAACGCTGCTCTCAAACTCCCATCAGCCTTGTGTCAACCCGCAGGGGGACCGTGAGAATTCAAAACACGGCGCCTTTGCCAAAAACAAGAAATGCACCACTGTCCACCCCTTGTCAGCTGCCGGTCTCTTATGTAAAGGTCCTGCTGGCTGTCAATCACGCTGCGGGCTGTCAGGGTAGCCAAACAACCCGGCTGCATTATGAAAAGAAACAAGAGGGCAGAAGGCATAACATGGCCAGCGTGTGAAAATGTTCAGAGATGAGACCTGAAGGTTACGGACTTCAACCGTTGTTCAAATAAGCAGGTGACTAGAGAGACAAAGGGAATATTTCGCAAAGTAGAACTCTGTGTTTATCGTGAAGAGTCTAAGCAAACAAACTGTCTGCTTGCTATAATCGCCTACTGTGGGACTGGGATTTGTCACAGAGCATGACTCTTATGCTAAATGACAAAGTGAAGGGTAGTCCTACCTTGCCAAACCGTGAGGAGAAGGTTCCAGTGAGGAGCGAATGGAAAATGATGATGGTTTCATCCAGATCCCAGATAAACACACGCTGCAGTGAAATAACAGATATGTTAGCTGCATGACAGTTTGTGTGTTCACGAAAGGGAGAAAGATAAATATTGCTTTTGAGAAATGCCAATAGTTTTGCTGTGTGAAAGGGTGTTTACCTCTATATCAGAGTCAAGAGGGGGAGCGGGTTCAATAACTCTTTTTCTTCCTCTCAACTTGCTGTCGGATCCCCTCCGTCCTGGGATCCCCTCTTCTTTACCTGGTGTTGGCGGACTGGGTGGTGGATTGTAATCTGGTAAATGAAAATAACCTTAAAATCTATAAGACTTTTTACACTTATTCCATATTTTTTCTAACCGTTAGAATCTAATTAGTAGCCACATAAAAATATTTGTTTTTACGTATTACAATTATAACTGTTCGTTAATTTTTGCAGCAATTTTTTAAAGACTATAGAGTGACAAGGCATTCTATCCAGAAAATGTTTTCTGAGCATTTTCCGTCATGATATAGCCACAAACTATAATGTATTTTATTGGTATATTATGTTAGAGCAACACCACACAATATATAAATAGAAATGAATCCTCCTTAGTCCGTGAATCATTTGGCATACATACTTTTACAACACCATGTTGTAAAAGTCCCAGAGAAAAAGATTCCCCAAAACTAACATGAATTACTTGCTTTTTCACAAGCAAAATCAGGATATTCTGCAATTATACTTATATTCCATTTCATATGGCAAGGACGTTTTTGATTTTTCAAGAGTAATTTACAACTTACATAAAAAATGAAGTACATTTTGTGCTTCTAACCATCTCTATGCTGATGATATACACATTTATTACTCAGTTATAGAAGAATTAAACTATTATCTCTATTTAAATGAATAACCAACATCAAACACAGTTGTATAAGAAGAACATTCATACACTCCTGCACAGTGCCAACCTGCAATCAAACAACACATCGGTGCATTGAGCTGAACTGTTCAGCATGGCCTCTGAAACATTTGAATTAGTTCTGACCCTGTTTGAAATCAACATGTTTTTCTTGTTTTGACTGGTTTTGGTTTAATTGATGATTCATTTTTAAAGTCAGTTATCCTTTATTGCAGAATTTTATGTTAAGTAACTGTGCTTTTGGGTTAAATTAAGGATGCTTTTGATGTGCCTTTATGTTTTCAAGTAGGCTTGTCTTTACTTTTGCATTTTTCTGAAGCAATTGGTGGATCTTACCATTGGCAAGTGTAATATCAATGTTTTTTTGGTTGGTCTGAAAAACTAGTTCACAGAAGAATAAACCAAGAAAGCAAAAAGAAGCAAAGACTGGATTTTGAGAAGAAAATGACTCTTTACCTGTATGTGACTCTGGGCTGTGATTGGGCATCATAACCGGGTGCTCTGGGTGCTGATAGGCTAAAGGAGTTGTGATTGCTGCAGGACTGATGTTGCTGCTGGTTATGTAGGGACTGTTGTAGTGATGTGAATTATAATAGGGAGAGTACTGGCTCTGACTGTAGCTGGAATATGCAGAAAATTCCTGACAATGGAAACAAGAATTTTAATCGGTTGCATCAAGTTGTAAAAAAAGGGTAAATGTTAACAATCAGTAGGTCAATAATTATTACTAAAACTATTATGTCTTCAGTAGCACAGGAACTTCTTTAAATATAAACTTTCTTTATGTAAATTACTCACTTGTTGGGTTGGGTTGAATGGGGTTGAACTTGAGATTGCATGAGTACCTTGAAAAATTCCAGATGAAATACCAGCACCTAAGAAGAAAGTAAATTTATGAAATGGAAAAAGTGAAAGCTTCTGTTAATATGACACAATTATAAACATAAAAAAGTATGGGTGATGCACTGGTAGTGTTCATTTGCTTTCCATCGTATGTAGACGAATAAGGCTGTGCTGTAACTGTCCTGCATCTGATCTGTGAAGTAATCAGGAGGAAGTAGCTCTTGTTCTTTCCTTGGTGACAGCTCCAAGCTGCAGGAGCTTAGTCTGGGATTTATGACTGACATGGCAATACAGGTGGGAAAGTCTACAGCTCCTGTGCTTCTTACTGCTGTGGGAATTTTCAAATAAGATCAAGCTAAGACAGGAATGCCTTCCTCCAAGCAATCTCCCCTCACCTCCAACATCCTGTTGAGTCTATATATACTGTTTGTCAGGTTATTAACTTTTCTTATCTCCAGCCAACACACTGTACTACATCTTTACCTTTATTTTTTTTACCCAGTCTGTTTAGCATGTGGCTGACTGTTCCAAACTTGAATCGAAACTAATTTGAATAAATACTGGAAATGGGCCACTTTGAAACACATGAGCTATTGAACACAAAACAGGTAGAAAAGAGCACTGTGTTAGGCATGTCATATGATCCAAACAAACTTCCCTGAAGATTCAAATCTGACCAAAAGTTCAAAAGGTTGATCTCATAGTATTTATTCAAAAAGTACCTTTGTATGAGTGCAATTTCTCCCTGAGGTTCAAGTTCAATGACTAGTAACTACTACACTGAATACTGACTTATTAGTAACACATACAAGCACCACCAAATTTCAAGATATGATAATCTTGAAATTTAGACCTGTAGGTATTTGGTCTGAAAAAAAAGTTGGAAATAAACTGAACACAAAGCTTCCAATGACATTTAGTTAAGTTATGCAATGTAAATTGCTTCAGTCCAGACTGAGGGATTTCAAAATTCACTAGGAATGTGAAACTCATCCAGATATTTGAAAAAGTTCTCAAAGGGGTAATGTCAATCAAGTAGAAATGTTACCTTCAGTGTTAATGAAAATCCCGTAAACGTCAAAAATAACTCAAAAGAAATTTGAAATTTGGCCATATCTTACGCCTTGAAATTAGCCTCTGTCTCTTTAAGAAGTTCCGATCCTTTCTGACACAATCCTCAGCACATTATCACAATAAAGCTTCTCCATAATTCTGTTTACACCCATTCTTAGGAGTATTGGACTGAGAAATAGTTTATATGATAAGTTTAAAGAGCCCAGCATGGACAGCTGAAGTCAAACAGTCGAAGAGTGGTTGTATGGTTCCACGTTTGTTTTCACACACACCCTTCCAAGAGGTACAAGACACACTGTAGCATACATCACGATGTTATGTCACATGCTAAAAATTAGCTTCAGCACTAAGTTTAACTAAAGTATAATCCATAGCATCTGGATAATCAAGTGCATGTTGACTAACATGGACATATGCCATCCAGTATGGTAAAATTAGTGTATAAGCTAAAATTAGTCAAAATGCTAATGTTAGCCTAAATGCTGTCAGTGGCATGTGAGGTATCAGTAGCATGTTGTCTTACATCGACCTACTTCAGTCCATATACTAAACATGGCTAATCAATAAGAAAAATAGCTAAAATCTTTTTTTAGGGAAAAGGCTAATGCTAACTAGTGAGGGGCAGTGAAATGCTATGTGCTAATGTTAATGCACTGCCTTGCGCAGCCCAATAAAAACGTTGGGTTTATTTGTGAGCCAGGGTCTGTAATTAAAGTTAATTAGTGGGGACAGATCGAGACTGGACACTGCGTCTACAGGTCAGGTTGTATGTTTTAGGCCTTATCTAAACTCTAGAGTGTAGTAAACACAGCACAGTGGATCTTCAGATCCTCTTTGACCAAAACTGAAGATATTTACTCAGCCTGCCTGCTCAAGTGGTCAAAGAGGAATTTAAAAGACCCTTCACACTCATCATGCTGCCAAGATACACAAGACATGTACGAACTGGCTCAGACATTATAACATATTCTTTTAGAACCAGCAGGAATTAGTTGCTTTTCTGTTGTTTTTTTAAAGACTATATCAGGTTTTATTTCTATAGATTAAGGTTTTTGTATAAGTAGAGTGTATTGTCAAACTGTGATACTTTTACTCAAAGTTATCATAACATAAAAGCCTTTTAGGTCATGATTCATTACCGCTTTCTCTTGACTGTCATACATTTCCCAAGCCAAAAAGATGAAAAAAGAGACAATATGACTCAGGGGCAGAAATCTTCCCAGACAACACAACAGTCCCTTAAACTAACAACAAGAAAAATAGAGGGGGTCTCTCCAATAAACACAGAAAAGCCTGCATTTGGTTTAGTTGTGTACACTGTATACAATACGCTTTTGGAAGGATTTTGTGTGTGTGTGTGTGTGTGTGTGTGTGTGCGCGCGCTATCTTTGTGTGTCGTGTATGGTGTGCAGTATAATGGATGATGAAAACATTCTAAATACATCAACTATTTGAATGTTGTGGAAATCTATTACCCTTTGAAGTTCACAGTAGATGATTTATACATAAGAATATTCAAACAAATTTATTTTGTTTAGGAACATGGTCCCTCAAAGTCCAATTACACTGTTCAAATTTTCTTTGTTGGTCTAACTGCAGTGCTGTAACAAAGCTGTGCAGTTTGTCAAAGGGTTCCTTCAAAAGCCTGTTTACACAAACATTTACATTCTTCTGTAATGTTTCACATCTGAATATTTCTTAAAAGAGAAAGTACAATAATACAAAAATCATGGATTGTCTTCAAAGGAATAAAACAGCAGTTCAGGAGTGAGATCATGTCTGGAAAATGATTACGTGTGTCATTCATATTTAATGGCAAATAGTTTTAAACTTAACTCTTTAAAAGATCACATTTTAACACACAGCTTAACGTCCCTAAAGAGTAAACAATGTTGTGAAGACAAGGAAGGTAATCACTCACTGATGGAAGTGGGAGTTATATTAAAGCTTAGAGAAAAAGACGAACAAGGAAAAATGACGAAAAAGCATTATTGCAAGTAATTTAAAACCAATGTGATACTTTCTGACTTGGATCTCTAGAAATATTCACACTTTCACAGTCACATGAGCTGGATATCGCACAAACTAACATCAATTTATTATTAAAAGAGAAGAAGGTTATTTACATGGACAAGAATTTTGGTTGCTGGGAAAAACATTTAGCTTAGCAGTCATTTTTTTCCTTCAGCAAAAAAAGACATCCATAAGAGCAACAAGAGGTTTATATTTTAATAAATATTCTGACATTGCCATTGAGTCACTTATTTGAATTTACATTATAAGAGGAGCTTTGATTAACATTAATTAATAGTATAAAAATGCTTAAGAAGAAATTACAGAGCACATTGACTAAAATAATTGTGTGCTTAATCATCAGTGGATAAATATTATTAGTAGAGGTGTGCCGATCGATCGGTCACCGATCATAATCGGCCGATTTCCGTGAAATCGGGGATGATCGGGATCGGTCGATCATTGGCTCTGTTACCGATACCGATCACCTGCATCTCATTTCCCAGCCTGTCTGTCCAGCTGGTCTCGTCTTTTGTTCACTCTGCGCAAACGTGCAGCAACAAATGCTAAGCGATGTGTAACTATAACGCACTGAGTGAATGTGCGGCGGAAGCAGGTCAAAATGCATCAACACAATGAAGCTAATAGACATAAAAACAATGACGGAGTTTGGCTACAT